>CP139505.1:256745969-256948998 GCA_021014915.2 Artemisia tridentata subsp. tridentata
TCTCAAAACCTCATAGCACCAAACACTTCCTGGCAAGACACTTCCCACTGAAATTTCCCACCAAAATATTGGCGCCAAAATTTCCCACCTAAATATTGGCGCTAAAACTTCCCACTAAAAGCTAGCAGATCTGCTCTATCCTCACAAACACATTATATACACTCTTATCCTCAAAACCACCCAACCTCTTATCTTCTCACCAATTTCAAAACCTGAGATGCAGCGATATAATCCTTTTATGTGTTCTTGTGGAACAGGAAATATAAAACTAAGAACATCACATCAAGAAGATACCTTTGGATGATAATATTATGCATGTCCACTTTCGAAGGTGAACAATCATACATTTCTTATTTATGTAAATATACAAATAATTGGGTTGTTAAAAAGTAATTTCTTATAATTTCCTTATTATGTAACAACCAAGAGAAAAAAATCATGGATGTGGATATTTTATGTGAAAGGGTGAATTTGATGACCGGTTAAGAGTAATCTCTTCTGCTTCAACATTTCAAGGTTCTGGATCTGCACCAATAGAGTGCTCAAACTGTAATGCCAAAGATCTTAGGATAAACATGCTAGAATCAAAATTACGGGTGCTAGAGACAAGAGTAAGGATTCTGGAGGCAAGATTTGAAATGGCAAGGAATCCCGACGACCACGACTACGCATGTCAGTCGGGTGCAATATTCCGTGAGCTGTTAGGTGACATGGAAAATCTTCGCATGTAGTAGTGTTGTTGTTGTTGTTGTTGCTGCTGCTATTGCTGCTGCTACTGTTGTTGTTGTTGTTGTTGTTGTTGTTGTTGTTGTTGTTGTTGTTGTTGTTGTTGTTGTTGTTGTTAACTTTCTTATTCTCTATTTGTGTTTTTAACTCTCAAGTCTTAACCATTGGTCATGAACAGCTACAAAAATACCAAAAATTGCACTAAAACAGAAAAAACAACATCAATAAAGCCACCAATTGAGGTGGACCAAGAAACCGTGTACCTCAAAGGAGGTGAACCCCAACACCCTGACAAGATCTTAGTTTAGGTCCCAAAATCCACCATCCTACCCCTCCTACCCTAAAACAGAAATCTGAGAACATCAATAAAGCCACCAATTTTAGTCAGGTGGTGGTGGAGTCTACCTCTTTTCTAATGTCATAAATTTTAGTCGTATGGTAATATAACTAAAGAAGGATTACTTCTTGTAGACAATATATGCACAATTAACAAACATTCACAATTAACAAACACGAAGGGAAACCTTTTATTCAAAACACGCAAGAGTTCTCAACCATATACATTTCATACAGACTCAAACGAAACAACTCGACAAGCAAACAAAACAACTCAAACGAAACAACTCGACAAGCAAACGAAACAACTCAAATGAAACAACTCGACAAGCAAACGAAACACACGACATAGACCATAACAAACATCGCCCATTCATTTTCTTTTTTGCTGCTACTTCCCACTTTGCTAGAACCTGCACCATCTTTTCCCTTCCTTTCTTTCCTTTGCTTGATGAAATGTTAAAACATAGCTTCAAGATTTGTTATTCTATTTCCCAGATCACCAAGTTTGGTTTCTAACGTGCTTTCTCCTCCAACATCAACTTGAGCGTCCAACATCTCTCTATAGTATGGCTTTTTCCTCAACCATTCCAGAATCTGGTCTCTCATCCACGGGCCAATGTTCTTATAAGAACCATATTCATCATAAATTTCGTAGCCATATATATTAAGAACTTCATTAAAGAGATACATCGACGATAAAACCTTTGACCACTCCTCTTCCGGCGTGTAACCAGCCATTGTTATGTGTGTTTTGTGAGAATTGACGATTGGGTTATTTGTGTTTGGCCGAATTGAGAATGATCGGTTAGGTTATATATAAGTAAAACTTTGGCGGGATAAAGTTGTAATTTGGCGGGATAAATTGGCGCCAACACTTTTGGCGGGGACATTGGAACAGTGTATCTAGCCTTTTGGCGGGGACGTGTCCCCGCTAAAAGGTGTGGCGGGAAAAAAATCCGGGAACAATTAAGAGTTGCAATTTTTGTCAAAGTTTGCCAAATATCAAATCTACTTTCGGCAGGCACGTGTCCCCGCCGAAAGTTTGCGTTGAAAATTTAGTAAACGATCAGCGAGTTTGTGTGCCAGCGCAGCATCTTTTTTGTCGTTTAGCGACTTTCAGCGGGGACATGGTCGTCCCCGCCGAAAGCCTCCTCGCCGGTCCTACTGATTGTTGTAGTGGCCTAACACTACCTTCAAGTTAGTGACAATTCCTAACATGCTATGTATGCAAGTTGGTTGTATATAAAGTGGGTGTCAGTATCATATCACTGATTGTCTGTGTCATAATGACAAATCCCAATTTCTTCAAAGGAGGGTTGCCTTTCATTTCTCACCACCCATACCAGTGCTATTACTATTCCTCTAATGACCAACCTTTTCTTCCATACCCTTATCATAACATGTCACCAACATCAACACCTCCATTGCTAGAACCTCTTCCTCTTCTTAGCAAACTAAGCCACAAAAGAGACCTAGAGTTACAACAGCATGATCACCCTCTATCTAATCCTACTATGGAAGATGAAAACATTTGCCGCTTTTCATCAAGCACAAGTACCACAAATTCAGTAGTCAATGTAACCCTAAATATAGGGCTCCCTACTATCCCTAGCTACCCTAGTTACTCTGAAGATAAGGGTATACATAGTGATGAATTTCTTCCAGGGTTTTCTTGTTGCCCTAAAGAGAAGGGTATTATTGGGAATGAAAAGCTTCTAGGAGTTGATTGGTGCCCTAATGGTTCAGAGAAAAATGATGACAATAAGGATGAAATTTTTCTAGGTTATCCTCTAAACGGATTGATAAAGACTAACCAGTATTGGATTCCAAACCCTAGTCAGATTCTTACTGGTCCAGTTCAGTTTTCATGTCCAATTTGCTCAAAGAACTTCACCAGATATAATAATCTTCAGGTATATCTTATATAAACTTAATAATATCTATGAAATAAGTTGTCCAAAAAGAAAAATTGAGTCTTAAACAAGTAACTAAAATTCATATTCTTGTTCTTTGTGTCTAGTTATCTAGAGTTATATTAGTGGTTTATACTTTATTAAACTTGGTGTATCAATTCATGGGTTAGATCCACCAGGTGAGTGTGGTCTGAAGACCCGATTGGAATTTATTATTCACTACATTTAAAACTTATTTTATTCACAAGCTTCAAAGTTAATTAGCACGGAGTATATGAATTCTCTCACATCATTTTGTAAACACACATACATATGCTACATATATATGGTGAACTGAACGAGGCTTTTGAAGTTACTAGTACTACTTTTGAGAATGTTTAAAAAAAACATAAAAGGTATATGGGTTAACATATTCGTCTTAGCTTCAAAGTTGAATAGTTGTTGACTTTTTCTTACAGTATCACTTTAAAATTTGGAAGCAGTTAATGTTTATTCTCGGGAGACTTGCATTATAATATAGATCAACAGATCTTGGAAAAAGAAAAAACTGTTGAATACTAATCCACAGTGGGTTTTCTTAGTTCCAGTTTTAATGAAACGGGTAAACATATGGAGTTTTATAGGTTTAGGTAATTATCTGTGGAGCGCGAGTCTCAATTTGACTTAAATGTACACGGTATAACTACTAGGTATCCTCGTGAGTGTTTTCAAACCCTTTTCCTAGCTTAGCCACCCCACGATTTTTACGTAGAGAGGTTCGAACCTGAGATAATCACGATACCTGGCGACTAGACCACCTTGACGTTTACAATTAGCATTATCGTATTTCAGCACCGGCATAGACTACGCTAATGTTTCCAGTAACTAGATAATAACTTTATTTCATTTAATGTTTGCTATATAATACAAGAGCCCTAGAACATATACTAATCCATAGACTTTAGTTGTTTATACGTACTCAAGCTTCACATGAAACTAACAGTATTATTCTTTATCACAGCATGAAGACACATGTTAATTATTTCCTTGTACGTTTTTGTAAGCATAGCATGATTCTTTAGAGTATTAAGCTGTCAAGTATCATCTTTACATGTGCATATATGGTAATATATACTCCCTCCGTCCCAAAATATAAGTCCATATTTGACTTTTCAAAATCCTTTTCTTCAGACTTTGACCGTAATTATTTTTTTTCGTGTTATATAATACTTGATGGAAAATATATAAATGGATTTGTGTTTCAAATGTATGTTCATTGGTATACTTTTCATCAAGTATTATATAACACGAAAAAAAATAATTACAGTCAAAGTATGAAGAAAAAAATAATCATGGACTTATATTTTGGGACGGAGGGAGTAGTTTGTTAAATAACAAGACAAGATTCTGTACTTGTCTTTACAAAAACCTTTTTTAATTTTCTTAACATCAATCAGGCATTGTTATAAATTTGTAATCTATCATAGGATGAAAGTACAGTTATTCTTTGATTTGTGGATCATTGTCACATTTCTTTCATACTACGATATCAAAATATGTTTAAGAACAAGACAGAAATGGCCTTGGCAGTTGGCACTTGTTTGTTGTTCAGATATTCCCATGTATCAACTGCATATCTGAAAACATCAACGTGTTACTGTGGCTTTGAAGCAGAAGGGTAAATATTAAAGAGATAAAGTACGATCATCATGAGATTCATAGTAAAAACCATATGCATGTTTGCAGTCAGTGAAGATAGACACATACATGCATGTGAAATTTACTTTTGCTTTAATGTCAGTAGATTCTTCACTCCGCAGCACCTGATCACTGTCATATTGTGTTTTTTTTTTTTTTTTCTAATAAAAGGTCTCTCACGCCATAGTAAACCACCATCCGAAAAATAAAGGAAAAATATAAGTTAAACCATGTATGGGCCCCATCGAAGGGTTATTATTGACTTTAATGCTATACAAGCATAAGGAGGTCTTGTGTTCGAACCTCAACCCTTATTTTCCTTTCTTTTGGGATGTCCTGATTTACCTTCTCGGTCATGTTGGTTATGTGAACGGTGGGTGAGGATGTGCGGGTCGCATTTACGCTTTCTAATGTAGTTTAACAAATCTCTTTCACATGCAATCATGTTTCTAGCTAAGGACTCTTTATATCTATCTGAAAGCAGATGCATATGTGGGGACATGGATCACAATATCGAAAGGGACCGGAGTCGTTAAAGGGGTCACAGCCCACAGCAATGCTAAAGCTGCCATGCTATTGTTGTGCACCAGGATGCAGGCACCACATTGACCATCCAAGATCAAGGCCACTTAAAGACTTTAGGACCCTTCAAACACATTACAAGAGAAAGCATGGAACCAAGCCATTTGGGTGTAGAAAATGTGGGAAGGCAATTGCAGTGAAGGGTGATTGGAGAACACATGAAAAGAATTGTGGAAGGGTTTGGTATTGTAATTGTGGTTCTGATTTTAAGCACAAAAGATCGTTGAAAGATCATGTTAAGGCATTTGGTCATGGTCATGCTGGTATTTCTAGTATAGGGTTCTTCCAAAAACAAGAAGATGATGAAGATGAAGGCATGTTGTCTGATTTAGAATATGTGTAACTTAATTTAATTGTGGTTACTTTGGATAATCATTTGAACTTTGGTGATGTTTTTGTGGCTCTTGCTTAGATCGATGTATGCACATGTGTCTAGATTTTGGGGTTTGGTTGTATATGCATCTTGTATATTGTATTCTTTTATTATTAAATTCTCAACCATCGATCTTACTTGTTACATTGTTAAAAAAGAATCATTGATCTTTGTATCGGGAGTAAATTGCAAAATTCGTCATTTTGGTTTGGCCAAATTGCACGTTTCGTCCTTGTGGTTCATTAAGTGCAAAGATCGTCCTTATTTTGCACTGTTACGTGCACTTTTGGTCCTCCGTCATTGCAAAAATCGTCCTTGTTGTTTGCCAAATTTCACTATTGAAGGACCAAAAGTGCATGTAACAGTGCAAAATAAGGACGATCTTTGCACTTATTGAACCACAAGGACGAAACGTGCAATTTGACTAAACCACAAGGACGATTTTTGCAATTTACTCTTGTATCGGCGATAACTGCATAAAATTGCCAAGTTTGATGTTGTTCTTTTTTCCAAAATTTATAGGCTAGCAAAAAGAAGACGGTCTCATATTCTATCAACGTCATCAGGGAAGAAAAAAAGGAAGGAAAGAAAGAAAGAAAGAAAGAAAAAATTAGCCAATGACTATCCTCGATAATGGACCTAAAAGTTTGTCGATCCATTCTCCTAAAAGTCATCAAATATATGTTAGTCGTAGATAAAGTAAACAAATAGGAGGACCATAAATCACTCTCAAATGACCAAGGTAAAAACCAAAATCTTGGACCAGGCCTTGTATACGCCACATACGTCAAACTGAGTATACTTTGTATATAGGACGTATAAGCCATATACACAATTAAGTATATACGACGTATACACCAACAGAAACAGGCCAAACGAACAAAAATTTCACAAACGAATTTTTACCCAAACTTTTTACCATAGTTGATTCTTTACTACAATTAACTCCTAATTAAAATTCAAATTAAAAATCCCAAATTTGGTTCAAACTATAAAACCCTAATTCGATTTACGTAAAAACACACACGCAAAAATCGTTGGAATCGAATTAATTGTAAATACACGATCATAAATGCAATTCTAACAAAAACCCTATCAACAAAACTAACGATTTGGGTCAAATTCCCCAGAAATCAAGATCATTGAAAACTTAACCAAAGAATAAATTAAGAACTCATACCTTTGAATTGATGAAGAGAATAGCAAGAATAAACCGAAATCTAAATTCCAAATTTTATCCAAAATCATTTATGTATTGGGTTATTGAGAATGGCGGTATAAAAGCATATAACCGCCATATATACGGCGCATACTCCCCAAAGGTGATACGCCGCATAGTCTATAAAAGTTTAAAAAAAAATTATACGCCGTATACTCTACTTGGAAGAATTTTCTCATCTTTTAAACGCTTATGAAACACATAACTTTGCATCCGCACTTTTACCATTTACTAGATGCCATGATGACATAAATTGCGTACGTGAAGCAGTTAAAAAAAACAAAAACAAAATAAATACACTTGATTTGGTGATTATCCAAGACAGCCGATTAAATCTTCCTTCAAGAATCATCAAAGATCATTCCCATCAAATTCAACCTGAAATCAAAAATCATACAAACAAAACCCAAGCTTAAAATCCTAAAAAAATATTAAAACAAAACAAATTATAAAGATAAGCATAAGGTGCCTCCCACGAAGCGCTTGTTTTTGTTTGAGTGTCGAGCTTGACTCCACTCTTATTTACTAGAAAATAGAGTGCCTTTCCCCACATTTTATGGTTAAATGCGAGTAGTAGTAGCAAAATGTACGAGGAGGATGCAAATTCGCTATTGGGAAGAAATAATAATAATGTATAGTTATTCCTGAAAGGATTTATGTGTGCAAAACAATACAACAAGCTTTCACAACTTTCCTTCACGAAAATACCGAAGGGTCACACTGATGCATACTAAACAGAACAAGCAAGTGGAAATAAGAAATGAGTATATGAAATGAAATGAGATGGAAATGGAAATGAAAATCCACCGGTATTTTCATTTGGGGGTTAAACAGTAATCACCCGAAACTTAATATTTTATCATGGAATAAATATTAAAGGGTAATAATTAATAAAATATCAAACTAATACTTGTTCTTAAACAAACTTGAATACTTGTTCTTCAAGTATTCTAGATCCTTCCTAAGCGCCCTATAAATTCAAAGGGACTTTGAAGGATCCTCATAACTCATACATTAACCCTAAAATCTCCCTTATCCTCTCTCCCACACACGATCAGCGATCCAAAGGGTACCAAATGCTTTGTGGCATGTCACAAACGGTTTAGTGGGTTGTTCAAGTGTTTCTTGAAGTTCATGTGGTACTTCTGCCACATTTCATTGTACTTATTTGGTTCTGTAATTTTATATATTTTACCATGGTTGTTGGTCCGTGATAAACTTGTGTAACATCATGGGTTGAATAAACAAGAATTTGAGCAAATGAAAGAAACTAATGTTTATTATAAATAAGGGCATGGTTACACGATCTTGACCATGATCAACTAATAATACTCATTTGTACATTACGACTGTAATAGTCTCACACTAGGGGTTGAAGGTGAAGGCTTTTATGAGGGATAGTTGCGGAATACTATCCCTAGTAATGACAAATGCTACTCTTCAAGTTATGAAGAGGTGGATTCCACTTAGAAGAGGAAGTGTATTCTAGAGGTGGAATCGTTACCTATCACTGCTACTAACCTCTTTTTTTATAGACAAAGGGAGATACACTGTTAGTAGTTACATGAATAGTAATAACTAAACTAGAAGCAAACTGATAGTTAAGGTACACGTGCACATTGTGTGGCTAGGGTTGCTTTACTGTGCTGACATCTGTAAATGCAAGTAGCTTTCCCTGCTCTCGATGTGTCCTTATCTTCCCAAGGTTTTTCCCGCTTTGCTTTAGCTTGAATTGTAGACCACGACTTCCTTTCTTTATCATACACATGAACACTTGATGACACTCACAAACACTTAAGAACAATAAGAGATATGTATGGATCGTATGGTGTAATTTCAAGTCAAGGTTTATTAGCTTTGCAAGATAATACAAACTATGACTTTGGGACCTTTGCACACACACACACTCTTTTATCTAATGTAAATAATGAGGCACACTTTACTGTGAAGAGGTGTGTGTGTGTGTGTTTATACGCATGCCACAGCCAACACATGGCTTGGTGGGCTTTTTCATGTATAACTTTGAGTGGGCTTGCAAGTGTATTAAGCTTATACATTGGACACTAACTAAACTAATACTACAAGCCCACTAACTAAATTACATATTATACATAACACATTAATTCTAAATAGCCAAATGACCATCACTTCATATTAAACATAAAGTGATTGCTAACAATCTCCCCCTAAGGGATGGTCATTTCAATGATGCTCCCGTGATTGGTCTTTTGCTTTTGACATCTTGAACTTCGTGTGTCAATGTATAATATTCTTCGTTCAATGTTCCTTCATGCACTGTGATCTTCAAGGAATCGTCTTACCTTGATCTACATCTTCAGACCAGTTGCGTCGTCGTTGTAGATGATGATGGTGGATAGACTTTCGTCGGTACCTGCATAAGACAGTTAGCAATAAATCGTCCAACGGCCATCATTTCGTGAGGCAAGATCCTTGGATCTCATTAAGACTCATACAGCTTGTATCCTTTTGAGTGAACACAAGTGTATTGCATAGGAAGTGTTCCTAAGAGATCTTTGATGAATCTCATGTCTCTAGACTCAATAATGTGCGTTTTGGTTTTAGTCGTCGGAGGCATGGAGCAGAGTGCCACCTTTTCAATATCAACACATCTCGGAGTGAGAGGTCGATAGATTATGTAGTGTTCTCCGTGAGAAATGAAACAAATATCTTTTAAGAGATATCTGAGTGGATAGGAGGGGTGGTGCAAATGCGTCACTGGGTCCATGACGTCTTGTCTTCAATACCAGTATCACCTTAGTGAGTACCGATAGCAGATGTATTGACCCGGTTTCTGACCTAAGTTTTCATGGAGGGCTAATTCTTTTCACCCTTACAAAAACTTTTCTTTTTCATTCTTCAACCCCTTCTTTCTCCTTTCTAATTATACTCCTTTTTTAAATCTTTCCTAAGGACTTCTAATGCTAAGCTATTGGAATTGTCCTTGGGTAGATCCCTCCGGTTCTGGCGGATCATTGGACATAACCTAACCATAATCACCTTATTACTCCATGATTATCCTAGATTATTTGTCACATGCCATTAAACCTTGTGAAAATCTCTCAATGTGTTTATGAGAAAACACATTTTGTTAACACATCGAGAGTTTTGCATTTATGAAACACTCCCCCTTCACATGTGCTCATGCATTTTTGTAATAAATTGCACATGTTGGGTAGAGTTCGCACATTTGAAATGATCGATTTTCAATGAACATGACCTTCGCGAGACACGCTTACATCACTAGTTAGACTAGCTTGAAATTATTACCCGTCCTGGTCATATTCAAAGATCATCTCTCGAATTGGTACATTCTACTCAGACAAGTCCTTTGCGAGACACGCTTGCATCACTGGTAAACCAGCTTGAAATTATTACCCGTCCAGGACATGTCTTTTCGAGAACGGACATTTAGTTTCGTCAATTCGAGGGTTCATTCAAACGACAAAACTTCTTTTAGATCACATTTTAATCACGTCCTCTCCCCTATATATATAAACACTTAATCTCCCCCTCAAAAATAGCATGAAGTGGTATTTTTGAAAACAGTTGATTAAAATGAAACTTTTTGTGGAGAGACGGACTGATTTTAGCATGAAAAATGGAACATTTTTTCTTTTTATACTCCCCCTTAATCAGAGCAAATGGTTAAACTTTTGAGTTTAAAAAGCATTTAGGGGTCTTTGAGGGAGTTGTTGTGAGCACAAAATTTATAAAAAGACTTTGAAAAAAATCTTTTGAAACAATTTTGATTAAGTGCTCACTGGTTTTAGTTTTTCGCCATTAACATTGCGAGTCCTGATCAGAAATAATCAGAAGTCATTCAATGTAGCGCGGGTTTCGTACTGAAATGCACGAAAGCCTTTAGATTAGAAATTTGAGAAACGACATGTGTAACACCCCAACCCGACAAGGTTAAAGATATCACAATAATGGATTCACATCAGATCAAAACAAAGCATACATCTTTAGTAATACAAAAATCTCAAAGGATTACAAATGAAATACTGAATCTACAAGGTTACAAATGAGAAATTCCAAAAACACTAATTCTAAAATACATTATCTTCTAGTCAACTCTAATCCAGAATAGCTATCAAATCTTCTAAGTCCAAAGGTACACTCTTCACTCATTCCCAGCTTCCTACTAAAACCTGCCGCAGGAAAAGAAATGCGGCTGAGCTACGAGAGCTCAGTGAACAGATATGACGATAACAAAAGCAGTAATAGAGAGTAGTACAAATAAAATCAAGAATACAGATCATACCGATACAAATCAAAGCGAAAGGAATAAGGAACAGAACAAGGACAAAAGAAAAGAAATAAGGAAAAGGAAACAATAAAGTTATAGAATAAGGGAAAAACAGAAATCTGTCACGAGCCCAGATAACAGATAATACCATAGCATACCAATATAATAAAACAAACCTGTGTAGAGTGAACAGCTCTCAGACAATGTGAAAGACGTGTATCGCACACACCATCAGTCACCAGATATAATAACAGTAAATATATAACATAAACATAGAACAGATCAAATCTAGGATGCACCCATACGCCCCCGCAGACAAATCAATAATCATAATCATAATGGCCATAGCAGATAATAAATAAGGGACGGAACAGGTCATCACTCTCCTGCCCTAGATTCATGTCAAAGGTGCGTCAATGACATGGACATGAAACCCTCATGCCTAGTGATTGGCTCGAACATCAGACTGTAGGTCAAAGGTCAGATGTACTACCAAAATAATCAAAAGTCATATCTTAAGGGTACATGGCAAAAGGTTCATGTCAAACAGTTTAGAAATAAATGTCAAAGGTTCAAATCAAAGTTTATCAGATTAAGTTTTATATCAAAGTTTAAGTTCAGATTAAAAGGACTATATCAAATGGTTCAGAAAGAGAATTTCACAGGTTCATAATTAAAGTTTGTAGCAAAAGTTCATTTTAGAAATTCCTGTCAAAAGTTCATTGAAAGCATTCCTTTAATAACGGTTTTCAATAAAATGATCTTTCAGAATAGTTTTCATAAAATAATCTTTCAAAACGGTTTTTCATAAAAACATTCTTTAAAACTAGTTTTCACAAAAGTTAACCACTGTCATATAAAATAGTATCATATCACCATTCATAATCATTCTTTTAAAATAACTTATTTTTCTCAAAACATTTCCAAGTCATAATTAAAAGATTTTCGCATAACAGATTTTTATATCAGGGGTCGTAACAACAAGGAATCATGAAAAAGGTTCAAAGCAAAGAGGATTATAATAAGGACATCAATTCAGAAGTAAAACAAGTCAGAACATGAAAGAGATCATAAAAGGCTCACAAAACAAAGGAATCACACGGAAGGTTCACAAACAGAAGGGAACATAGCAATGGTACAGGGAATCCTAATAAGGAAAATGAAAAACTGAAAGAAAAGGGAATGAAAAACCCTTACTGAAAAAGGGCAGAATATCTGTACCTTATTAGCAAAGCAAAATAAGCAAGACAAACACGGAACAGAATCAGGGCTCCTCCTTCTTTACACCTAAAGGAGTAGAAGACGGAATTATAAAGGATTCTAACTCAGATTACTATTTTTAGTTTACCGTTCCATTTTAATTAACTTTCTATTTTTAGTAGCTTTCCAGATTTAGTAACCTCTATAATTAACAGATTTTCATACTTAGCAAGATATTAACATTACAGATTAGGTTAAGTCCTTATTTCAAGATTATTATGGAATAAAGGTATGTTTTATCAAGTTACAAAAGTCTAGGGTTAATTATGACAAGTTCACATAGTTTAGGGTTTTAATTGTAATTTCATCAATTTCAAGGTATAAAATGAAAATACTTCAAGTTACTGATTTAAATACATATTTTATTCAGAATGACATCTTAATCCCTTTAGTTTCATCATTTACAGCTTATACCCCTCCAGTTACATTATTTGCAAAACAACCCTTTAATTACATAATTCATGATTTAATCCTTATAATCTCCATATTTACCAAACACGCATCTTATTTTACAAAATTACAAAATGTCACCTCAGACTTATGTATAGTACAGATCAGTCCCTCAGATTTCCAGAATTTACACTTTTAGTCTCTCCATTTTAATTTATTTCAAATCGAACCCATATTTACCAATAAATCCATATCTTGCAAATTTTACACATAAGGACCCCATGTTATATTTTTCCTACATTGCTACTGACTTAATTAAGTTTATAAAAATAACCCACAAGTTTTAAAGTTGGCAAAACACACCCCTATGTTTTTAAAAACCAAATCGTATAACCTTTTAAAACACAAAACCAAACCCTAATCAAAACTAATCATTAACCCATCATGATTAAACCTTAAAACACAATTAATGTTCAGATCTTGCTCCACAAACCCTAACCCTAGGTATTTCGTTTAGGTTTTTATTCGTTTCATAGTTTTCCCAAAAATCCGGTTATACAAATAATTAACCACGACTTATATGAGCTTCAACAATTCGAATGGACATCTTTCCAGAGTTATATAGATCATATAGAGTTCACATAAAATAGGTTTCATGCCCAGAAGATTCGTATAAATTATTTAGAGTTTTATTACGTATTTAGGGTTTTAATTCACAAACGATTTATAGATCATGCATGATTCGAATTGAGCATTTTATATAGACCTTATATGATGTAAAGGACCTGAGAAAAATACCAAGTCAATTTATGGACGTGTGGATTAGGCGCACGAAATTTACTTCACTCGGATGGATAATTCGACAAGAAAAATCACCACGATCACACCAGCCACTCCATGACCTTAGAGTCATTTTTCACAGATCATATATAATATAAGGAACATGAGAAAAATGATAAATGAATTTTATAAGGGTCGAATGAATTATTGAGACTTATACCTCACGTTTGCACTCGCGACAAAGAAAAATACACCAAGATCGAACCAGGCCAAGCACGAACCAAATCTTATTTTTCTTAGCTCCTTAAGACTCAGATGAACACTAGAAAAATGCTTGATCTCGTCCAGAAAGTCGAATGGAGCAAGGGTCGAATTTAAGGTTGTCGACTTTAGGGTTTAAAAGGGTTTCGGAATTTTGGATTTAAAAATAAATGAGATTTTAATATATAATAGGGTATAACCGACTTGGAGAGGGCAGGGAACTCAGATATTTTCGGTTTAGATTAGGCAAAAAAATTAAATGGATTTTATTTGGTATTTGTTTCCTATTTTTGTTTGTATTTATCTCCTTTAATTAATTTTATAAATATCAAATAAATACTTAAATTAATATTTTCAGTTTTATTATAATTTTAGGACATGCAAAAATATTAAAATGTTGTCCCACAATTACTTCCTGTCATATGTAGTTCGTTTTCAGAAGTTTGGAATTAATTCAGAACTTTATAAGTGATTTAATTAAATTTTAAAGTTTCAGGGGTATTTTGGTCATTTTATATGCTTTCTGAATTTCAGGTATTACAACTTCTTCCCCACTAACAAAAAATTTCGTCCTCGAAATTTGCAGGAAGCAGAAAGAAAATAGAACGGAACTAGACAAGGACATACCAGACCTAATAGATAATAATCGGATTCTCTCGGAAGAGACGTAAGAATTACACAGGATTTTGACGGATAAGCCATCCACAAAATTTGATTTGACAAATCAGATTAGAACGTACAGGAATAGATTTTCGATAACATCAATTGGTAGCAGTTCTATAACAGAACCTAAGATTTTTATCGGGAGTCCAGAGGTCAGTAAAATGCGCGACGAGAATCCAGACGTATCAATTCGCATAACGGTGAAAGCAGATTACGCGTAAAGGTAGAATGAACTTAAAGTCTCACTAACGCAGATGATCTCAAACAGTTATCAGAATTTCTAAAGCTCTAAGGCACTTCTCGAAATATCTGATGCCCACAACAAGTGCACGTTATATGATGTAAGTATTATCACGTTGGCCAGACGTCATAATACTGGCATCATATAAATATGCCCCCACGATGGTCATACTTTATTTCAAGTCGTGAACAGAACAACTTATCTTAATCCACCTGGTCTTTCTATGGTCTCAGAGGTCATCAAAATCGAATACCCTAACTAAGAGGAGAACGAATCACTCGAAAGAGTTAACGGAAGTCCCAGAATGTCTATCCGAATTCGGTACTTCGTTAAAAGCATCAGATCATCCTTCATTCGTCCAAATTCACATAACAAAACCATCGCCCAACATACGCGGAATGAACACAGAGCGGAATTACTAATAGGGAACCTAAATCATTCAAAGGATTTTATCATCAGGTAACCGAAATTTAAATAGGTCAAGAGAAAATGAATTACGTCATCCATATCTTCATCCATCACATAATTAATTCTTCCAAACACAAACGTTCACTTCAGAATTTTCTTCCATTCAAAATCATGATCTCGATTTCCATTTTCAAGTCTGTTTCTGCTCTCAATTCATCTTAGTACAACTAAAATGGATAAAGAAGCAAGGTTGCGAGTCTTGGACAGGTCTACTAGCATAGTTCGGAATTCGCCAACTCAGACTGCTGTCGTCACCGGATGCCTGGTAGTGGTGTCTGCTACAATCTCTGAACGCCAATCAAATCTACTCTTCCAGAACAAAGGTCATTCCATTTAATACGAAGATGGTCTACATGTTCCTCGTTCATCTCAGAGCAAAAACATGCTGTCATACTATGACAATTGTCCAAATACTCGTGAAAACATGATTCATATTAGCCAATACAATTGGCATTATTTAAAACTCATGATGGTCACAATGAGTACGGAAACAGTTTTCATGAAACGTTTCAGGGAAAACTTCATATCTAATTCACATCACCAATCTTTACGAATAAAACTGAAATACTTTACGGAAGTTGCTCTCAGTTAGTCATCTCCTATCTTAGGAGTTCTTGTGGTTGCTTCATCAGTCCTTCAAACATTAAATGAGGTCGTCTGATACAGAATTTACAAAGATAGAATAATTTAATCATTGATACGCGGCAATGAAAAGTGATTACGGTTAGAATTACGGTTAGGTTTACGATAGTTGATATGCAGACGCAAAATTTCCTCCTTCTTCTTCATAAATTAATAGGGTATTCAAAGGGAACACTGAGGTGGACAAAAACATATTACATCAGCTTCTTCAATCTCTCAACCTCAACAGTATCATGGTTCGTCAACTGGATAAGTTCAATGCCAACTCCATCTCCCGAGCAGTAGGGAATCAAAAAGGTTCATCAGAAACATCAGAAAATCGTACAGCAAGACTTCCAATGCCAAAGCTTTCTAAGGATGGATATTATTGGGTGTCAGGGAAAGGTTGTCATAACAAAAGTAGGATGAGAACAGATTTCAAGAGGTCTCATATCAGATATGGTAGTCTCTGGTGGCTTATAAAAAGCCAGTCTACCAAAAGGCCTCGAAATCGAATATATCAAAAGTAAACGGATCCGCAGAACGAATATGGTTATTAAACCAGACGGATAGTTCATATGTCGGAGTCAAGTACATGGTTCAGTATAGTGTGGAGATATATAGGCGAACAATTCAAGGTGATGGAATCTTCATTAGCTATTTAGCACAAGTGGCAGGTAGGTTGCGAATCATCGGTAATACGAACATCGTATACCGTCAAAGTGAGGCGTATGAAATATCAGTTATCAATATCATCATGCTTAGTTAACAATTCCATACAGAGATGGTATTTGCATCGAATCCTTCCAAAAGAAAACTGATTGGCAAATAAGATTCATCATTCAAGGGAGGGAATAAACTTATATACCCAAGGTTAATAATCACTAGAGTTCTAATAGGAGTAGTAATGGATTTGCAAGACAGGATAGTATCAGGTGATACATTTATATCTAGCACGGTTATTGAATTTAGAGAATGGGTCAAACACATTAGGGTTAAATGACCTTCGAAATGATCGGAGAAAACATCAAACTGTTTATCAAGCAGATCGGAAGTGAAGGTCAAAATCAGGTAGTGGCAGCAAAAGTTTAACAATCGGTAATCATGGCAAGGGTTCCAAAAATTGTTTCAAACGCCAAAGGTGAGACATAGGAGGATAGTCGTCAGTATTAAAGGATCAGTCCATCAATCCTTATAAGAATAAAATCAAGGTTACTATCAAAGAAAGACGGATCAACAAGGAAGAATCTTATCGTTCAGAATGAGAAGGAAAATATTTTTACACTCGTGGTTAAACACCACAAAACTTCTCATGGGAACAGGGATGGTTAAGACGAAATCAAATAGTGTCAAAAGATTCATAGAACAGCATGTACCAAGTATATCGTCGCCATAAGGATTCTCAGAATGCCCGAAGAGGCATCAGAATGATTAATAAAAGGTTCTGAGGTTGGAGTCGGAATCTGAAGGCAAGGGTCAAATAGTGTCAAACATTTTCTATGCAATTTCAATCCTTCAGGTTTTATTTAGGTTTCAATTCTTGAGGGGTGCAAGGCATAAGTTCTAATTTTCCAAATGTGATTTCAATAGTCTTTAACCAAAAGCAAGGCACGAATCAGAGTGATGCGGAAGCAATGCTACTTAAACATATGACTTATAGTCTACCCATTCCTCACTGGTCAGAAATTAAGCTCCTATAGGGAAATCCTAAAGCAAATTCTCAAAGGTTGTCCTACGAGCGCCTACAGTGGAAACTTAGTGGTCCAGAATTCACAGGTCAAGGGTAAATGTATTACGAGTCGCAGCCTGTCTCTCTGATACCATAAATTGTAACACCCCAACCCGACAAGGGTAAAGATATCACAATAATGGATTCACATCAGATCAAAACAAAGCATACATCTTTAGTAATACAAAAATCTCAAAGGATTACAAATGAAATACTGAATCTACAAGGTTACAAATGAGAAATTCCAAAAACACTAATTCTAAAATACATTATCTTCTAGTCAATTCTAATCCAGAATAGCTATCAAATCTTCTAAGTCCAAAGGTACACTCTTCACTCATTCCCAGCTTCCTACTAAAACCTGCCGCAGGAAAAGAAATGCGGCTGAGCTACGAGAGCTCAGTGAACAGATATGACGATAACAAAAGCAGTAATAGAGAGTAGTACAAATAAAATCAAGAATACAGATCATACCGATACAAATCAAAGCGAAAGGAATAAGGAACGGAACAAGGACAAAAGAAAAGAAATAAGGAAAAGGAAACAATAAAGTTATAGAATAAGGGAAAAACAGAAATCTGTCACGAGCCCAGATAACAGATAATACCATAGCATACCAATATAATAAAACAAACCTGTGTAGAGTGATCAGCTCTCAGACAATGTGAAAGACGTGTATCGCACACACCATCAGTCACCAGATATAATAACAGTAAACATATAACATAAACATAGAACAGATCAAATCTAGGATGCACCCATACGCCCCCGCAGACAAATCAATAATCATAATCATAATGGCCATAGCAGATAATAAATAAGGGACGGAACAGGTCATCACTCTCCTGCCCTAGAGTCATGTCAAAGGTGCGTCAATGACATGGACATGAAACCCTCACGCCTAGTGATTGGCTCGGACATCAGACTGTAGGTCAAAGGTCAGATGTACTACCAAAATAATCAAAAGTCATATCTTAAGGGTACATGGCAAAAGGTTCATGTCAAACAGTTTAGAAATAAATGTCAAAGGTTCAAATCAAAGTTTATCAGATTAAGTTTTATATCAAAGTTTAAGTTTAGATTAAAAGGACTATATCAAATGGTTCAGAAAGAGAATTTCACAGGTTCATAATTAAAGTTTGTAGCAAAAGTTCATTTTAGAAATTCCTGTCAAAAGTTCATTGAAAGCATTCCTTTAATAACGGTTTTCAATAAAATGATCTTTCAGAATAGTTTTCATAAAATAATCTTTCAAAACGGTTTTTCATAAAAACATTCTTTAAAACTAGTTTTCACAAAAGTTAACCACTGTCATATAAAATAGTATCATATCACCATTCATAATCATTCTTTTAAAATAACTTATTTTTCTCAAAACATTTCCAAGTCATAATTAAAAGATTTTCGCATAACAGATTTTTATATCAGGGGTCGTAACAACAAGGAATCATGAAAAAGGTTCAAAGCAAAGAGGATTATAATAAGGACATCAATTCAGAAGTAAAACAAGTCAGAACATGAAAGAGATCATAAAAGGCTCACAAAACAAAGGAATCACACGGAAGGTTCACAAACAGAAGGGAACATAACAATGGTACAGGGAATCCTAATAAGGAAAATGAAAAACTGAAAGAAAAGGGAATGAAAAACCCTTACTGAAAAAGGGCAGAATATCTGTACCTTATTAGCAAAGCAAAATAAGCAAGACAAACATGGAACAGAATCAGGGCTCCTCCTTCTTTACACCTAAAGGATTAGAAGATGGAATTATAAAGGATTCTAACTCAGATTACTATTTTTAGTTTACCGTTCCATTTTAATTAACTTTCTATTTTTAGTAGCTTTCCAGATTTAGTAACCTCTATAATTAACAGATTTTCATACTTAGCAAGATATTAACATTACAGATTAGGTTAAGTCCTTATTTCAAGATTATTAAGGAATAAAGGTATGTTTTATCAAGTTACAAAAAGTCTAGGGTTAATTATGACAAGTTCACATAGTTTAGGGTTTTAATTGTAATTTCATCAATTTCAAGGTATAAAATGAAAATACTTCAAGTTACTGATTTAAATACATATTTTATTCAGAATGACATCTTAATCCCTTTAGTTTCATCGTTTACAGCTTATACCCCTCCAGTTACATTATTTGCAAAACAACCCTTTAATTACATAATTCATGATTTAATCCTTATAATCTCCATATTTACCAAACACGCATCTTATTTTACAAAATTACAAAATGTCACCTCAGACTTATGTATAGTACGGATCAGACCCTCAGATTTCCAGAATTTACACTTTTAGTCCCTCCATTTTAATTTATTTCAAATCGAACCCATATTTACCAATAAATCCATATCTTGCAAATTTTACACATAAGGACCCCATGTTATATTTTTCCTACATTGCTACTGACTTAATTAAGTTTATAAAAATAACCCACAAGTTTTAAAGTTGGCAAAACACACCCCTATGTTTTTAAAAACCAAATCGTATAACCTTTTAAAACACAAAACCAAACCCTAATCAAAAATAATCATTAACCCATCATGATTAAACCTTAAAACACAATTAATGTTCAGATCTTGCTCCACAAACCCTAACCCTAGGTATTTCGTTTAGGTTTTTATTCGTTTCTTAGTTTTCCCAAAAATCCGGTTATACAAATAATTAACCACGACTTATATGAGCTTCAACAATTCGAATGGACATCTTTCCAGAGTTATATAGATCATATAGAGTTCACATAAAATAGGTTTCATGCCCAGAAGATTCGTATAAATTATTTAGAGTTTTATTACGTATTTAGGGTTTTAATTCACAAACGATTTATAGATCATGCATGATTCGAATTGAGCATTTTATATAGACCTTATATGATGTAAAGGACCTGAGAAAAATACCAAATCGATTTATGGACGTGTGGATTAGGCGCACGAAATTTACTTCACTCGGATGGATAATTCGACAAGAAAAATCACCACGATCACACCAGCCACTCCACGACCTTAGAGTCATTTTTCACAGATCACATATAATATAAGGAACATGAGAAAAATGATAAATGAATTTTATAAGGGTCGAATGAATTATTGAGACTTATACCTCACGTTTGCACTCGCGACAAAGAAAAATACACCAAGATCGAACCAGGCCAAGCACGAACCAAATATTATTTTTCTTAGCTCCATAAGACTCAGATGAACACTAGAAAAATGCTTGATCTCGTCCAGAAAGTCGAATGGAGCAAGGGTCGAATTTAAGGTTGTCGACTTTAGGGTTTAAAAGGGTTTCGGAATTTTGGATTTAAAAATAAATGAGATTTTAATATATAATAGGGTATAACCGACTTGGAGAGGGCAGGGAACTCAGATATTTTCGGTTTAGATTAGGCAAAAATCAAATGGATTTTATTTGGTATTTGTTTCCTATTTTTGTTTGTATTTATCTCCTTTAATTAATTTTATAAATATCAAATAAATACCTAAATTAATATTTTCAGTTTTATTATAATTTTAGGACATGCAAAAATATTAAAATGTTGTCCCACAATTACTTCCTGTCATATGTAGTTCATTTTCAGAAGTTTGGAATTAATTCAGAACTTTATAAGTGATTTAATTTAATTTTAAAGTTTCAGGGGTATTTTGGTCATTTTATATGCTTTCTGAATTTCAGGTATTACAACATGTTTTAGAAAAACATAAAAATAACTCTCGCTCAAGCATCTGTACATGTCCGTATCATTGTTGAATGACATATCTAGATACGTACAGAATATTGATTAGACGAGAGACATGTCGTGAGAAGAATATTTTTGGTTTTTGTCTTTTATATTTTTTTCTGGCTTTTTGAAGTTTTCTATTTTTATATTTTTGTTTTTGAAAAAGTATATATATATATTTACCAAAAATATATACATAAATATTTACCAATATTTACAAAAATATATTTACTTGCGAAGCTATATGAAGTAAATCAATAAGATTCGAGAAGACTTTCTAACTCTTTGGGAGTTAGGCTTCGCATGCCAATTCAACGAACTAAGTTTTCAAACCGCTCTTTTGGGAGGGCCTTAGTAAATAGATCGGCGAGCTGATATTCAGTCTTCACGAAAAACAATTCAACAGTACCCTCTTCAACGTGCTCTTTTATGAAGTGGTAGCGGACTCTAATATGCTTGGTCTTCGAGTGTTGCACTGGGTTGCACGAGATGGCTATGGCACTTTTTGAATCGCAATACAAAGGTATGCGGTTGAAAGAGAAACCATAATCTGTGAGTTGTGTTCTCATCCAAAGAACTTGAGCACAACACGCAGATAGAGACACATACTCGGCTTCTGCTGTTGATAAAGCAGTGCAATCTTGTTTTCTTGACGACCAACCTACTAGCTTTTCTCCCAGAAATTGCGCTCCGCCTGATGTACTTTTCGCTGTTACTTGGCATCCAGCATGATCGGCATCTGAAAAGGCAATTAGTGTAAACTCCGAATCCTTCGGATACCAAAGACCCATGTTAATGGTTCTTCGAAGGTATCGAAAGATCCGTTTAACCTCTTGGAGGTGAAGTTCGGTAGGCCTTGCCTGAAACCGTGCAAGTAAGCAAACAGCAAAATGAATATCTGGTCGGCTTGCAGTTAAGTATATGAGAGAACCAATCATGCTCCGATATTTCTTCGGATCCATGGGTTTCCCATATAGGTTAGCGCCAATTTTTGGTGAAGTGACCATTGGAGTACCAACAGAGTCACAATTGTCCATTCCATGTTTTTTCAAAATCTCAATTGTGTATTTAGCCTGATTAAGAAAAATTCCACGTGGGGATTGATGAATTTGTAAGCCTAAAAAGAATTTTAATTCACCCATCATGGACATTTCGAATTTGCTTTTCATGAGATTTTCAAAATGTTTTGAATGTGTCGGATTAGTGGACCCAAATATGATGTCGTCCACGTAGATCTGAACAATCAAAATATCATTTTTGTATTTTCTTGTAAACAAGGTTGGATCAATTGTTCCTTTTGTGAAATTATTTGACAACAAGAAAGATGATAACTCGTCATACCACGCCCGTGGGGCTTGTTTCAAACCATAGATTGCCTTCTTTAGCCTGTAGACGTATTCCGGATGATCTTTGTCAACGAAACCGTCTGGTTGACTCACATACACTTCTTCTTTCAGAGTTCCATTCAAGAACGCCGTCTTGATGTCCATCTGATAAACCGTGATGTTCTTGTGAGCGGCATAGGCTAAGAAAATCCTGACAGCTTCAAGCCTTGCAACTGGTGCGAATGACTCTTCAAAATCTATCCCTTCTTCTTGTCTGTATCCCTTTGCCACGAGACGAGATTTGTTGCGAATCACAGTCATTTCTTCATCCTTTTTGTTTTTCCATAGCCACTTAAGATCAATGACTAGTTTGTCAATTGGTCTTGGAACTAAATCCCAGGTGTCATGGATTTGAAATTGAAGAAGTTCTTCCTGCATTGCTTCAATCCAGGCATTATCTGCCATTGCTTCCCGAATGTTCTTAGGTTCTATGAGACTGACTGAGCAGACATAGATGCACATGTCGCAATCGGTATGAAGTTGTTTTCTCGTCTGAATTGGTTTTGAGGGTTCACCAATAACTTGTTCTATTGGGTGGTCTTTTGTCCACTGTAGAGTTGAAGGGTACCTTGGACTGAATAAATGTGTGTTATTCGGTTCATGTAATCTGGAAGATGATTCATCAGATTCCGTTCCAAACGGGTTTTCAAAGACTTCATCGTCTAACACAACATTATTTTGTTCTTGCTCATCAATTCTTGGTAGAACAATTTCAATGAATGGAGTTGCTGGAGTAGATGTAGATGATGTTGAGGTCGAGGGAGTTGGTGCGCCAGCTTCGAATGTTGTGGATGCATCTGGATTTGGTGGTGTTGGTGGTGGTTGTTGATGTTGAGTGGATGCAGCGGAATGTTGGTTAGATGCATTTTTCGAAGCATCACCATAGTATTCATCATACATAAACTCGAAGAAATGATCCATTTCTTGAGTTGAGGGTTGTTCGTCATGAATTGATTGAGCTCCTGGAGGTGCGAGTCCCGAACTGATATGTCCGAAAGTCATCGGGTTAAGCGTGGGTTCTAGAGCGAGTCTCTCAGAAGCCATTTGTGAAATTTCATCAAACTTCACATTCATCGTCTCCATTATCTTTTTCGTTCTCCTGTTATACAACCTGAATGCCCTCGAGTTTTCCGAATAACCAATGAAGATTCCAATATCACCCTTCGCTTTCAACTTTCCCGGATCTTCCCTGTCATTAGTTGGATAACATAAAGCGCCAAATACATGAAGATAAGAAATATCCGGTTTTCTGTTGTTGATAAGTTCATATGGGGTTTTATTGAATCTTGGATGGATTAGGGATCGGTTTTGAGTAAAACAAGCAGTAGAAACAGCATCAGCCCATAAGAATAACGGAGCACTGGAATAAATTAGCATAGTGCGAGCAGCTTCTACAAGGGTTCGATTCCTTCTTTCAACTACTCGATTCTGCTGTGGAGTTCGAACAGCTGATGTCTGGTGAGTAATACCAGTTTCTTCAAAGAATGTTCTTAACTCCTGATTGACGAATTCCGTGCCATTATCTGTTCTTACTATCCTAACTGAAGCTTGAAGTAGAACTTGAATCCGCTTCAGAAAGGTGATGATGGTGCTTGGTGCTTCATCTTTTGATCTCAAGAACTTTACCCATGTATATCTTGAATAGTCGTCAACAATTACAAGAATATACTTCTTCCCATTTATGCTTTGAACTCTCATCGGGCCACATAAGTCCATGTGCAACAGATGCAACCTATCAACCGAACTAGGTACGGGTTTAGGTTTATATGTTGCTCTTTTGCTCTTTCCTTGCTCACATGATGGACATAGGTGTTCTTTGGTGTATTTGAATTTAGGAAGACAGGAGACGATGTCGTCTTTGGCAAGCTTGTTGATCGTGTCAAAGTTCAGATGGGACAAACGTCTATGCTACAACCAGGATTTTGTTTCACCTGCCCTGGTCATGAGACAAATTGGAGATGAAAAGGCCATTTGGTTTATGTCAATTGCATAGAGATTGGTGCCATGACCCCCAATTAAGAGATCATTCCCCACCAAATTCCTGACAAAACAAGTGTTTCTCCTAAAAGCAACCTCTAAATTTGCATCACAAAACTTCCCAACAGAGAACAGATTGTGTCCCAACCCTTCGACATAGTAAACCCGAGTGATTAAGTAGTTTCCAAACCGAAGATCTCCATAACCCAGAATAGCTGCAACATGATCATTCCCAAAATGTACAGTCCCCATGAACTGCCACACAAAATTGATCAGCAGCTTCAGATTCCCGGTCATGTGCTTGGAGCAACCCGAGTCGACGATCCAAAGACAAATTTCAATGACCTGCAAAGAACAGAGGATTTTGTATATGGAAACCGTTTAACATTTGGTTCCAAGGGGTTAGATGTAACAGGTGGAGTACACTTAGAGATGGTTTCCGTTGATGCATTGAGAACTATTTCTGATGTGCCATTCTTAAGTGTAAACAGTCTACCTGTTGGTTTCCATGCACAAAACTTAGAGTGATCCTTAGGCAATAGGCTGCTAGTGGTGTTCCTAGCTTTTGCAATAAGTCTTCGAATGTATCTAGACTTAGCCTTAGTTACTGAAGGATTCTTTTTCTGTTCAGGCATATCATTCTTTTTCACATCATTAGAAACATTATCATCACAAGCATTTACAGACAAAGATTTCTTTTGCATTAAACAATCAGAATCATTACATGCATTAGAAACAGGAGTCTTATCATTACAACTAGATGATACATGTTTCTTCTTGGAAAGCGGTAAATTCCTAGGGTGTTCTTCTACTTTCTTGCACGCACTCTCAGGAACAGGCGAGACACTAGGTTTCTTGATATTGCTCCTAGATTGTCTTTTGCTCCTAGAGTTGCTTTCTATTCCTGTAGAAGGTAAGGCACACTCATTAGAATTTTTGTTGTTGTCCTTAGATGTTTTGGTAGCATTCCTAGACTCAGTTGGATTATCTTTCTTACTTTTGTCTATCGCCCTATATGTTTTAGATGTAGAGGTAGACGCAGTAGTGGGACTAATCCTATAAAGGCCAGGTGCTATTACATTAGTGTTCTTGACAACAACTTTCTCTTTTTGTTTCTCACTAGGCAAGGGGGTTGATGGTGCAATACCCGTAGTTTCCTCACCCTTCCCTTTTTGACATTCAAGCTGAGACTTCAAAATATCAATTTGTTCTTTCAACTGTTTGTAAGAACGCTCATACGACAGTTTGTCATACTTGCATTCTTCCTTTTTCGTATCAAGTTTTTTAAAATATGTGCAATTTTGTTTTTCAAGTTTGAAAAGCGCCTTTTCATATTTTTCAACAATTTGAGAAGTCTCAGCTCGAAGTGTTTCATCATCCTCAACAGAATATGTTTGGAAAATAATGGACATAATATCAGTCGATAGAGCTTCGAAAGAGAGAGAGTCATTTTGTTGTTCCAAAACCGTTATTCGTTCCAAGTATTCATTTGCTTCCTTCACTAAGGATTTGTGATCCTTAACAAATTCTGCGGACTCTTTTAAAAGATTATTTTCTACATTTTGAACAACCACATAGATTGTAGAAATGTGTGGATTAATTTCCGATTCAAAAATCTCTTTAATTTCATCCTGAACACCTGAAAACCATTCAAATTTTTGACTGTTTGTTTTGGAAGCCACAATACTTTGAAGTGTTTCAATTCTCTGTTTAAGATCCACCAAATATAGTCTAGCTGCACTTGTATCATAAGTGCTTTTAGATGCCATTTGTTGAATGTTAGACAGATGAATTGAGACAGCTTTTTGTCTTGTGAAAACCACTGGTTTTTGAAAAAATAGAGGTGACTCCTTTTGAACAAGATGAACCCCAGCAAGTCTGTTAACTTCATTATAGTCAATGGGTTTTATTTCTCTGTTCAATTGTCGCATTTTCATTCTACTCTTTTCAGACAGCTCAATCGTTTCACTAGAATCATTACCCGAAGGAGGGTTATGGATAGCATTTATTAAATTACCATTAAAAAGCACATTCTGTTCCTTTTGAGCTTTCTTGAGAATATAAGGGTTTTCATAACCGATAGCCACCTTTTTTAATGTATGTAAAATCGGGTTTGGATCGTTTATTAACAAATTAACTGTTTGTGCAGAATGACCCGTTTTTACAAGCAAATCATCCAACTTTGCAATGGTTTCCTTTTTTTATTGATCTCTTTAAGAAGATCCTTTTCACGTTTTGAAAACCTTTCATTCAACTCCTTCTTTTCTTTTTCAAGATTGGAATAAGTTGATTTTTGTTTTGAAAGCTGGTTGGTTAGTTCAGAAATTTCTGTGTTTAAGGATTTTATTTTGTTGTTCAAATTAACATCAAGAGTGTCAAATTTGATTTGCAAATGTTGTTCTCTTAAAACAGAATCTCTTAAACTATTTTCAAGTTCAGTCTGTCGATCGTTATGAAAATCAAAAGCTTGTGCATTCACCTTATAACTCTCAAGCTCAGCGGTCAATTTTTCATTCGCGGCCTTAACCTCGCGATTGACCGTTTTAACTTTCTCAATTTCAATACTACAATTATGCAATAATGATTCAAACATAGCACGTGTTTCCTCATCATTATCAGTATGCTGTGACTCGAATTCTTCATTAGGATCCATATCTGGAGTTACCAAATTAGTATTACTACAACTTGGTTCGTCCATATATGTATCGTAAATGAGATTAGGAGTCTCAGGATACTGTTCATTTTGAGGTGACATATCAAACATTTCATTATTGTGACATGTAGCATATGGTTGTACCTCAGAAACCGCATTAGTGTCAAAAGCAGGAGGTGCTTCTGAATCTGTGTCGTACTTTGCCTCCTGAAGATTAGCCATAAAAATGCAGTTTGCATTGATGTCTTCAAGATCTTCAGAGTTATCCATAATAGCCATGAAGTCATTCTCTTCTGCACTCAACTGAAGCCCAGCTGTTTCCTTGTTTGCCAACATTAATGCTTTCTGCAAATACGCTGGATCCCTCTTATTCGGCTTGTCTGGACAGTTCCTAGCCATATGACCAACACCCTGACAGTTGAAGCACTTCATCACATTACCCTGATTCCTATTCCCAGCTCCCTGAGCAACATTCCTAAACTGATTCCCAGCATTCTGTACCCTTTGATTACCAACAGCATTACCCATCTGATTCCCTGCAAACTGACCCATCTGATTACCAACATACTGCCCTGCATTCTGATTACCCATCTGATATCTTGGAGCATATCCCTGCTGATTCCCATATCCCCCAACCATCTGACCTTGTTGTCCCATGTTGAAACTCGGCTGTGCAATCTGCTTGTTGCGAGTGTTCGATGAGATTCGTTGATTGTTGTTGGTGGGTGTGGAGTAGCGTCCTTGGAATGCTTTTGATAGGTAGGCAAAAGCTTGAGTCAAAGCATCAGTTGACTCATCCTGATCATGTTGATCTGGGTGTTGCGGGTATTGTTGTTGTGGGATTACATGTTGTTGTTGTGGGTAGAACGGTGTTTGAGGATTGTATTGTTGTTGCATGACTTGTTGGGATGAAGATGATGATGAAGGTTGTGCATTAACTGTTGCAGGTGTAGGTGTTTGGACTATGAGTGCAAGAGGATCTTGTTGTTTTGCTTGTTTCTCTTGTCTGACTTCATTTGCCTCTGCTTGGTTTTGTTTTAGGAAGTCATAAAGCTGATCATAGTTCATCTTGTGAAGGTTTTGTGTCTGGTTGACAATAGTAACATATCGTCCCCATTCTTGAGGAAGGCAAGTTGGATTAGATGCATTGCCAAGTTATCAGCTTCAATTTGCTTCCAATCATCTGCCGTATAATCCTTTTCTTCTTGGATTTTGTAAGTTGCTTCAACGGGAGGTTCTGAAGTTCGATCTTCAGCTGTAAGTTCCGTCCTACGAGGCTTGAATGGACCTTTCTCAACGGAGTTAGCCAAGAGTCTACCTTGTCCATTAGGTTTTGATTTCATATAACGAAGCATACGACTCGTCCATGGAAGGTAACCACCCTTTTCTAACATTGGAGGACGGTTTTCTGAACCTGCGGCATGAATGTCTTGTTGTGTAGTCATCTTGAAATTATTGTATGATAAAGTGGATTGAGGATCGATTCAACAAAATAGAAGTTGTTTTCGTTGAAGGTTGAACTAGAACTTGGTTGATGATGTGATGCTTTGGTTTGATGTTGATGATCGTTGATGTTGAAACAAATTAAATAACGTTACGAAACTTGATTCAAGTATAATTAAGACAAAGTCAAAAGTTTACAGATTCGACAAAAGTTATGTAAATTACAATTTAGATAAACTCGACAATTTCTATAGAAATTTCAATTTGACCAAAATTTATACAAATTATGGCAAAATATCAATTTAGATAGAAATATATCTAATTTATATAAATCGGTAATTTATATAAAATCTAACACTCTTATACAAGAGGGTAGATAACCGTTTGTCGAAGTATTTTACACTCTTATACAAGAGTAAAAATACCGAGTTCACTTTCGAGTTGACGAAATTACGTTCGAATCAAATCCTTAAAAGTTATCTAACTTTGAAGTCTTTTAATCACAATTGCGAGGGCCAAAAGTGTCAAATCCGAAAGATCTCTTAAGGCAGCTGAAAGTACAAGGACTGAAGTTGCCAATTCTGAAAATTGCATC
Organism: Artemisia tridentata subsp. tridentata; assembly: GCA_021014915.2. Lineage (NCBI taxonomy): Eukaryota > Viridiplantae > Streptophyta > Magnoliopsida > Asterales > Asteraceae > Artemisia > Artemisia tridentata. The sequence continues at coordinate 256,775,264 of CP139505.1, forward strand.
AATTGCGAGTCCAAAGGTGAATTGCGAGACCAATTTCGATAGAACAGCACCAATTGCGAAAAAATGCTCCAATTGCGAGATCAGCACCTCAATTGCGATAAAAGTTGAATTGCGAGACAATTGCTGAATTGCGATACTCCAATTGCGATAAAAGTATCAATTGCGAGACAACAGGCAATTGCGAGACCCAATTGCGAAGGAAGCAGCACTAATTGCGATAAGCAGCAGTAATTCCGAAAGATCAGCACAATTGCGAGAGGCAGCAGTCCAATTGCGAGAGACCAGCAGTAGTAATTGCGAGAAGGATGCCAATTGCGAGACCAGTAGCCAATTGCGAGATTTTTCAACTATTACCCACTTTTGTTGACTTTTGAGTACCTTCCCACGTGATATCTTACACCTTATCCTACTTGCTGACAACTTTTCACCAAATTGCAAATATTCTTTACAACTTTTCAACCACTTGACCAATCAAATCAAAGATATTATAAAAACACATCAACTAATTCTTTCTTAAAATACTTTCGATCTAAAAGTTAAGAACACCAAAAAAAATGCAGTATTTCCCAGTTTTTCCAACAAGTAAATGAGAAACACTCACTTAACCAAAAGCCAAATCATGAATATTTTAACAAACACAACCTTGCCAATGATTCTTGCTATTCGATTCCAAGAAAAAACAACACTTTGTCACGTTTTTTAGAAGCAAAAAACACAACAGTTGGTTATTTTTTTTTTGAAACAAACCGAACATACAAACCTTCTACCTTGAAGATTGGCTCATGTATACCACTTGTAGACCACGAATTCCCTTCTTTATCATACACATGAACACTTGATGACACTCACAAACACTTAAGAACAATAAGAGATATGTATGGATCGTATGGTGTAATTTCAAGTCAAGGTTTATTAGCTTTGCAAGATAATACAAACTATGACTTTGGGACCTTTGCACACACACACACTCTTTTATCTGATGTAAATAATGAGGCACATTTACTGTGAAGAGGTGTGTGTGTGTTTATACGCATGCCACAGCCAACACATGGCTTGGTGGGCTTTTTCATGTATAACTTTGAGTGGGCTTGCAAGTGTATTAAGCTTATACATTGGACACTAACTAAACTAATACTACAAGCCCACTAACTAAATTACATATTATACATAACACATTAATTCTAAATAGCCAAATGACCATCACTTCATATTTAACATAAAGTGATTGCTAACATGAATTTACTCCCGCCTAAGCGTGGCTGAGTACTCCAATCATCTTTAGGGATACACTTTATGAGTATGTGGCTGAATACTCTGAGTGTATCTGATACGTGCAACCGGTACATCTGCATGGCTTAAGATGATAAATCAATGTTAAAGACTCAAGGGCATTTGTTAGTCCTTGAGGTCTCAGAGGTTGTTGTCACTTCTCTGCTCTTTGTTATAGCTGACTCCGTTATTAGTTTACAAAGTATTTAGTTTCAAACTTTGTCTCTCCGAAGTGTTTTTGTAGCTGAGAAGGTACAAGGCATATCTGATGTGTTTATCATCAGATATGTGAACACTTAGTGAGTCCCTTTAGGCTGTTGTACTTCTATTCAGTGGTCTTTTACTCTGACTTCTCTGAGGTTCGATCATGGTATTTTACCAATGAGTCTTTTGGATAGCTAATGATGTTTAGTTATGTTGTTCATTCAGTCAAGGGTAAACTTTCCTCTATGATTTACCCTGTGGACTCTGTCAGAGAGAGAGAGTTTGGATCTTTGACGAGATCAGCTATCCTGAACTTAGGCTTATTTAATGTTTCAAATACCTGTAAGAGATAATTTGGTCAAATTAGACTCAACAATGAATCCCTTTTACCAAAAAAAAAGGTCGACGATCTTGGGTGTACTAAGTGTTTCGTATCTCGCCAACTTGCTTAGGTTCGATCCCTGTTCTACTTGTGCAGTATAGGTGGATACATGATGCAACCTGAAGTTAGGTTTTCTCCTAAAAATCCTAACTTGGTCGATCAACTCAGAAGGAAAGCGAACCCGAGCAACAGATTAATTCATGAGCTTATGCAAGCAGGATAACACGTAAGTCTTTTGTAGACACCCTTCTTACGTCTTTAAGATTAGGTTATTTCAATGATTAGGTTAAGAACAGACTAGTCAGAGTTTTCTAGTAGCATGTCCATGTTATCTATTTTATTCCATTGTGCATGTTTTATTGGTCATACGGATGACACCAGAACCCTACAGTGGTATGAGAGTCACCCAAATTATATAAATTATGGTTATTAGAATTACTATTATTGTCTAAAATTTGGTTATCAAGGTGTCTTGGTCGATTTATGCTTTTTAGGATTTTTAGGGTTTACTTGATTTGGATGACAACTAGGGTTTTATTACCCTTGAAATTAATTTTGATTTGTGTTTGTTTTATCAAGATCAAATACTTTGGTCTTTTGATCTTTGAGGATGTTGATCTAAAGGTTGGGTTTATACCGTAATTTTCTCTCGTGATAAAACACACACAAATTATTAATTAATGTTGTAAAGATTACAAGAACTGAGTTCTTGTGATCAAATTAGGTTAGGAGGTTTTAGGACACATAAAGTTTGAATCTTTAGGGTTTCTTAAACCCTAAAGTTGTCAGCTTTATGAGGATACAAGGGTATTTGGGACTAAAACTTGAAGAAAACCCAATTATGGCAAATTGCAAAGTAAAAACCCTAATTTACCAAAAACCCTAATTCTTATTTGCCAGCTTTTGTTTTACCATGGATGATTAAATGTTTTAGGTCATTTTGGCAAAGTGTAAACCTTACTAAAAATATGCTAAAACTATATTTGGAAACCTAAAGTTACCAAATCAAATCATATGGTATGCAGTTTAGCTTTTAAAGAAAATAATATGGTTTATGGTGTTTCTAAACCCTAGAAGAGTTGTTTTTCCTAAATCCTAGCCAGATGGGATAAAGATAAACAATGGCCATTAATTACGGAAACTAGGGTTTTGTGTTAAATCCATAGCCAGAGTTTTTAGGAAAACTATTTGTTTTTAATTAAAAAGCCATAATAATTTTTCTAAAACCATAAATGAGGTGACTTAAGGTTTCTTGTTACCTAAGTCACAAAATTTTAAAATTTTAAACTATAAAACCCTAGTTAGGGTTTGTAAATTGTAAAAGATAAAATTTTCTTAAACTGACAATAAATAGCAATAAGGTAAGAACCATCATTCCCGAAGAATGAAAGGTTGCAGTAGAGTGCAACAACACAAGTGAAACTTGTGGTTTGCATGTACTATCAGTATGGGCTGCATGTGCACATGTAGTATGTCCTGGAAAACCATACCTTAAGTATTTTCACTTGTGATTTTTCTTTAATAGTATTTTCCTGCTTTATATTAATCATGCGTGACACGAGTCCAAGCCATAGACCAAAATATAAACTGCTTGGTTATGATGTCCGGTAAAGTTTGTATTTTTCAATATTTGGGTTTAAGGGAGGCATGTGTCCAGTATCTATTCCATCTTTTAATTAATTTGAAGTATGCTAGAATTAAATAAATATAAACCAAGAAGAACATGACACAAGGAAGACCAGATGGTAGAACGACTGACGAAACACAAATGAAGCAGAGAGCCAGTGGGAGCACGAAGGAATGCACGACCTCCAGAAGAAAGGAGTGTTAAGTTTTATGGACAAATATTAAATGTGTATGTCTAGAATCGAACTCGAGACCACGAGATTGCACACATTACGTATGAGGAATTAATGTATAATAATTAATATATAAACCGTTATGTATTTAATTATTGAAACAAAAAAAATAACGACTAAGGGATGTTAAGTAGTTAACGGGAATTGAGTAACGACCGTTAGGGAATAAGAGAAGGACTATAGATGAAATTAGAGGATCAAGAAGATTCCGGAATCCTTTGGGGATGCATGAACCGATCGGCATAGGGCTTGCCAAACCCAACCCATTGCCAACTTGTTCTCCAAGATATTCACTCTATAAATACAAGGCTAGGGTTATTCATTCTTCACTTCTTGTGCACTAGCTATGAAGCGAAAAGTGTACCGCTTTTAAGGGGTCATTTAAGCCTTAAATCGTATTTATTTGATCAAATATTGCCCTAAATCGTTCCTTTTGTCATTTTAGGTACTTTTGAGGAGAAATCTGGAAAAGGAGGCATTTTGGACGTTTTTGGAGCATTAAAGTGAAGAAAACGGCAAAGTCTCAAGAATCGGCTAAAAGTTACTCTTGACGGCGTCAGACTTTACTCTGGACGGCGTCATGCCTTGGCAAGAAAAGTTGGACGTGAAATTTACTCATGACGGGCCAGTGAAAATAGCATGTGAATTCTGACGGCGTCACGCTTTAACTTGATCAAGGGCGTCACGGCTTAAATCATAAGGGGACGGCGTCACGTTCATGGTTCGACGGCGTCAAGCCTTGATAAGCCAGAATGGATTTTTGAAGAGCTAAAGAGGGACGGCGTCAAGAAGGTCATCCGGGAACCCTAAAAGCGGCGAGGTGACGGCGTCACACTCCATAAGGTGACGCCGTCAGATCCAAAAATCTATATATAGTTTTCTAATTTTTTGTCATTAGGGAGAGCTTAGTGTGTGGGATTTTGGGAGAAAACCCTAAGACGATTTTAGCTACTTTTTCAGGGCTTTTTGCCTTGAGATCTTCCATGTTTCATTGAAAGATAAGTTATCAATTAATCATTCAATATGTCTATGTGTTGTTTGATTCTATCTTATTCTTGTCTTTTGTTTAACATGTTAGGCTAAATTTATCTTGTGTTTGCTTAGATCTAATGAAACCTAGCTATTGATTATTGGTTGTTAGTGTGTTGTTAGTTGTATTGGATGATTGTTTATCTATGTTAGGCTTAAGAAAACTGGCTAACTTCCTATTCGGTAACTTGCTTGAACGTCTTAAGAAACATGAACCAAACGCGTACTAAAGGTTTTTATGGTTGTATTTAATGCACAAGCGAATTCTAGTGATCCCATGTTAGGAGCTTCCTAGCCGGCTCGACATAGGAGTGAAGTAGGAGCTTGTAGAGTTTGGGGAAGTAAGTACGCCACCCCACGAATGGTATTAAGGAATACACCCGTCATCCACGCAACTAATACACACTAATTAACCGGTAAAAGATAGTTAGGAAGTAAGGAAATCTAAGTAAACACATTTCTCTACACATAAGTTTCTCACCACATTTTATTTTCAGTTATTTAATTTTATTGCATTCGTAGTAATTTGGGTTAGTTGACTAGCAACTAATTCCGCCCACTCCTTCAAACCCGAGATTTTACTTGCTTTCATAAAATTATAAAAACATAAAAAAGAATCTTCCTCAACCCTTAGACCTAATTAGAGTAGCCTTTCACACCTAACGAACACTATTCCCTGTGGAGAACGATCAATCCCCCGTACTTACCACTACACTATACTACATCGGTCAGGTACACTGCCTGGTGGGGTTGTAAGCCTCTTGAGATCCCTCGAGAGGTAAAACCTGTTGTAAGGTTACAAAACCACGCAATCAAGTTTTTGGCGCCGTTGCCGGGGAATAGTTATTGTTTAGGTTGAATTTTTATTTCTATTAGGTCTACTCACTAGATTCCTTTCTAGTGAGATTTTTATTTTCTTTTTCTAGATTTTCTTTAGTCTATCTTATTTCTTTGTACTTTTGTTTGTGATACCTTCTACTTACCTCATGAGTAACATTGGTCATTTGATCCCTGTTATTCGTGTTTTTCGCCGTGCAAATTTTCAACTACCCGTGCCCGCCCCCATAGTAGCAAACAACAACCTTTCACCCGACCACCACTTTGGTAACAATTCTGAGATGGAGGAGTCTGACCATGAGAATGACTATGTTAGTCCATTTTACTACTCAGACTCCGATGAGGATATCGGTAATGGAGAAGTAGTTAACGAGGAATGGGGAAAAGAGGAAATTGATCCCTTTAAGTATGTTGACCCTAGGACTAAGATCGATAAGGATAGCCTCTTTAACATGCAATTCCCGTGTAAAATTGGTTATCATGATTTTTATGCTTATCTTAATTCATCTTTGCCTATGAACATTATCTCTCGCGCTAATTATAATAAAATCATGGTAGATGAGCTTGAATATCAAGGAGATAACATTGTTGCTAGGATTAAGCCACTACACGTGTTCGTAGGAAGTTTTGTGTATTTGGTGGATTTTATGGTTATGGAGAATTTAGGAGAATTTATCGATGACAAATTAACCCAAGTCATTTTTGGAGAACCCTTCAAAAGGTTGACCAACCTTGACGAAAAACTTGTGGACGGGTTAATTACATTCTCGGATGGGGATGAAGATTTTGTCTATCAAATGCCCCGAGCACATCCTAGGTTTAAGAACTACCCCATTGAATCTTGCAATAGAATTATGCCTATCGACTTGTTAAGTGAGAATGATAAGAGGAAGGGGCTCAAATATCCACATGAGAAAAATAAGAGATATTATCATGGATGTTTGGAGCTGAATGATGAATACAAGAGAGATGAGGCAACAATTAGATGGCTCACACTCGGATACGTGAGCATAAGCGACACTAGATGAGCCTTACTTTGAGTCTAGCTACAAGACTCGTTAATAAAGAAAAGTGCTTCTTGGGAGGCAACCCAAGCTTTATTTGTTCTATTTGCTTGGTGTGTTTATTTATTTGTTTGTTTGATTTTATTTGTTTCCGTATGTGTGTTTAATTTTTATTATTATTGATTCATGTTAAAAACTAATTTGTGAAAATGCTTTATGTTGTTTTTAACTTCGTCTTAACTACATATAAAGGTATTTTGCAAAAGATAAGTGTAAGGGAAATCTAAATCGGTTTATTAGAACACATATGAACATGAATCGTAATAATAATAAATTAGCATACATATTCGTAATTGTTTGAGTCAAATGCTTGTATCGAGTCATAATGATGTTTTGCAGGATTTCCAGGAAGTAAGGTAAAGGTTTTTCCAGAAATTTTCCGGAAACTTAAAATGAAAATTTTTGTCAGGTCATTTCTGACGGCGTCAGGGGTTATAACCTGACGGCGTCAGATTTAATTTTCAGAAATTTTTGAAAGTTTTGTTTTTAAAAAGTTTTTATTAAAATCTCCAACTTATAATCTCCAGGAATCTGCAAAATTATCATTCCACAAGCATTATATCCTTATATATAGATTTTTCCCGCCGATGTTATGCAGGTTTTCGTGTTTGTTTTCTCAGGTTTAACAGGTTATTTTGGACAAGGAGATGTTTATGGAATCAAGCTTATGGCGATGCATTAGTCATGGAGTTTCAACATTCTCTTTGGAGGAAGATTTAACCGTGTAATTTCATTATCCACCGAACGAATCAGGGGAGTATTTGATTTCATTCTTTTACTTTTTGCTTTTACATCTTGTTACTTGAACATTGGGGACAATGTTCATCTTAAGTGTAAGGGGAGGGTAAAAGTACGATTTTAGAGAATACAATTGCGCTTGATTTTTGTTTGTTTAATAGTAGATGTGTAATAAAACTGAGAGAAATACTTGTTAAGGTAATTTTAGTGCCAAATTTAAAATTTTTTACAACACTTAGGAGTGAAACTTTGATCTTAATGAGCGTCTCACGGATAGGAGTTATATGACTAGCACAAAAAACCGTACCACTAAAAAATTTTCCACCCCAAATATGTGAGGTTTGCCCCTAGAATTGGTAGGAAAAGCATTTATGCTATGATGTGTGTACCGGTAGCACTTAGATTCTAGAACTTGCGTTAGGACCATTCCAAGGCCACAAGTGAGACTACATTCGTGTAGTTAGATTTACTACATGATAAGAGGCATTAGGATAAACCCATTGTTTTACACCTGTGTTTTTGTTATAATTACATTGGCTACATTGGTCAAGTAATTCTCCCACACCCTTTGCGTTGTACTCATTTTTAGTACACGATACCCTAGTACACCCCTCAGAGCCTATCTTTTCGTTTCGACCTTTAAGCATTTTACTTAAAGGAAGAATTTGTTTACACCCCACTTAAATGTACACCCAAATCGCCTTAGCCTACCTTGTATGCACTCATTTTTAGTGCATTATTGTTACAACATTTGTTTAAACCCAAGTTAATTATCTAATTGATTACATGGTTGCTAAGTCGAGTCATATCCTTGTACATATTGTTTTGGGACGATTGGGACTCATGGGTAAAGTACTAGTGTAATGGAGTAATGGGGAAGAACAACATTATTACCCCCATATGTGCTAAATGTTTTAAAAGTGCTCCAAGTGTTTTAATTATCTTAATTCGAGTCATTAGAATAGTATTTGTAAAGTTATGTAAAAGTTCAAGTGTAAGGGGGATGCAATACCCCTATGATGTATTATTTTGGATGGTAGGGCAAGAGTGTATGCAAAAAAAAAAAAAAAAAAAAAAAAAAAAAAATCAAGAAAAATACAAAAAAATGAGAAAAAGAAAAATAGAAAAAACATACGGACTACCACCCCGTTTTATTTTATGTTTGTTTTATATTTTTGTTATTTTGTTATTTCGTTTCTAGCTTAAGATCGAGTCTAGTCTTGGCTTAGCAACGTTGTATAGTACATGTAATTGATCAAGATTTTTTAACTCGCCACCAGTAAAATATCCTTTATCCAATAAAACCGTGTTTTCCTTTTCCCTACACCTCACGTTATAACCCATGTAAAAGCCCTCTTTGATAGTTTATCTTAGGTGCTTACGCCTAGTGGAGGAGGTTTTTGATCCTTTCCCAAGCCTATGGTAATCTATTTGCTATGACAGGTAGTGAGAGATATTATCCGTTTTCATTTATGAGATTTATTTTGATGACACTTGAGAGATGTGAGTATCTAAATACTACTTGTGAGGTGCTAGTATGTAATCTCCGTGCTTATTATGATTGAAGTGGAACGATTATTTGTTGTAATTACTTTTATGTTAGCATTAAATGACCCCTAACTTGTATTTTGATTAGAATAAAAGCGCATTTACTTGAGGACAAGCAAATCTCAAGTGTAAGGGTATTTGATGAAGCGAAAAGTGTACCGCTTTTAAGGGGTCATTTAAGCCTTAAATCGTATTTATTTGATCAAATATTGCCCTAAATCGTTCCTTTTGTCATTTTAGGTACTTTTGAGGAGAAATCTGGAAAAGGAGGCATTTTGGACGTTTTTGGAGCATTAAAGTGAAGAAAACGGCAAAGTCTCAAGAATCGGCTAAAAGTTACTCTTGACGGCGTCAGACTTTACTCTGGACGGCGTCATGCCTTGGCAAGAAAAGTTGGACGTGAAATTTACTCATGACGGGCCAGTGAAAATAGCATGTGAATTCTGACGGCGTCACGCTTTAACTTGATCAAGGGCGTCACGGCTTAAATCATAAGGGGACGGCGTCACGTTCATGGTTCGACGGCGTCAAGCCTTGATAAGCCAGAATGGATTTTTGAAGAGCTAAAGAGGGACGGCGTCAAGAAGGTCATCCGGGAACCCTAAAAGCGGCGAGGTGACGGCGTCACACTCCATAAGGTGACGCCGTCAGATCCAAAAATCTATATATAGTTTTCTAATTTTTTGTCATTAGGGAGAGCTTAGTGTGTGGGATTTTGGGAGAAAACCCTAAGACGATTTTAGCTACTTTTTCAGGGCTTTTTGCCTTGAGATCTTCCATGTTTCATTGAAAGATAAGTTATCAATTAATCATTCAATATGTCTATGTGTTGTTTGATTCTATCTTATTCTTGTCTTTTGTTTAACATGTTAGGCTAAATTTATCTTGTGTTTGCTTAGATCTAATGAAACCTAGCTATTGATTATTGGTTGTTAGTGTGTTGTTAGTTGTATTGGATGATTGTTTATCTATGTTAGGCTTAAGAAAACTGGCTAACTTCCTATTCGGTAACTTGCTTGAACGTCTTAAGAAACATGAACCAAACGCGTACTAAAGGTTTTTATGGTTGTATTTAATGCACAAGCGAATTCTAGTGATCCCATGTTAGGAGCTTCCTAGCCGGCTCGACATAGGAGTGAAGTAGGAGCTTGTAGAGTTTGGGGAAGTAAGTACGCCACCCCACGAATGGTATTAAGGAATACACCCGTCATCCACGCGACTAATACACACTAATTAACCGGTAAAAGATAGTTAGGAAGTAAGGAAATCTAAGTAAACACATTTCTCTACACATAAGTTTCTCACCACATTTTATTTTCAGTTATTTAATTTTATTGCATTCGTAGTAATTTGGGTTAGTTGACTAGCAACTAATTCCGCCCACTCCTTCAAACCCGAGATTTTACTTGCTTTCATAAAATTATAAAAACATAAAAAAGAATCTTCCTCAACCCTTAGACCTAATTAGAGTAGCCTTTCACACCTAACGAACACTATTCCCTGTGGAGAACGATCAATCCCCCGTACTTACCACTACACTATACTACATCGGTCAGGTACACTGCCTGGTGGGGTTGTAAGCCTCTTGAGATCCCTCGAGAGGTAAAACCTGTTGTAAGGTTACAAAACCACGCAATCAACTAGCTATAACCCTAAAAGTCTTTTCTTCTTCTCTTTGCTTTTGGTCGATCGACATAAACCCTAAAAGGGTCGATCCATCTTTGTTTTATAAACAAAATTGATTTGATTTATTTTGTGTTTTCAAGATCAAGCAATCTCGTTAATTCGGTTATAGTACGTGTGTAAAAGATTGTGGATATTAACTCACTATAGTTAATATATCTTGGATTGAGATACAAAACGGTAAGGGGTATCTCGTTAATCCACTTTTGTTACTAAGAAGAAGATTGAAGTTTGATTCTTGTTCTTGCTAGAATCAAAAGGTACGTTCTCTTTATCTTTTCGGTTAATTCTTTATATGTTAAAATAGATCATACGCTTCCGCATATGTGTACGATTGTTATTAGATTAATATATGAACTAGTCATAATTATTAAATTCTAACAGTGGCATCACGAGCCGTTTTAACGTGTAATTAAATTACCGAAACACATAAAAAATGAATCTTGGATTAGGTTTTATGTTACTCGTTTTTTAGGGTTTAAAAATTAAAACCCTAATTTTTTTTGGGGGGGGGGGGGATGCCCTATAATTAAAAAAATTAGTTTTGTAGTCCTAAAAAATTGTAACATGTTTATGTGATTAAGTGCGTATCTTGTGACTTGCATTAATCCATGATGAAACATGCATGTTTATCATGGATTAGGGTTTAGTTAATTGTTAAGTTAATTGACACATGTAATTATGATAGATCTTAAATTGGGGAATACCTCAATTAATTATATTAATGAATCTATTATGTGCTATTTGGTATACGTTTGCTAAGACTAACGCAATCGATTCGTCGATGGATGTGGCTCACCTACCATTGTAGGTGATAGTCTTAGTTAAATACATGCATAATGAAACATAGAAAGATTATTGATAGGTTTTATCAACAAGTTTGCATGTGGCTACTTGAAACATAAATTAATTGTTAAGATTATGTGTACTTATTTGGTTATTTATTTTTATTAATTACTTGTTTTTTGTTTAAAATTGTATGACACGTTGTATGCAAAAAAGGGTAATTTTTAGAATAGAAAATAAATGGACTAAATAACTATGAAACTTGTTGTAATAAATTATAGATCTTGCAAAGTCTTATGTGCCGATAGTGGTTCGCTTCACACGGTAATTTGCTCCCAGACGATACTAGCAAGATTATAGTTTATTACATGTTTTTAAGACTTAAAATCATAAACTTTTAATTGAGTGATGAGTTTTGTACCAATAGTGTGAACGGCTCACCCAGTTTTGACAAACTATAAGAGGGGTATAAAGATGATTGACATTAAATTGTCAAACCGAAAGAGACGCGTTTTTAATTGGCATTTAGTGCTGACGTTTGTCTCTCCGCTCCTTTGTGCGTCTAATTGGAGCTACCAAGTAAACTATTAATGTACAAAATCATCTTAAGGGTGAATTGACCTCAATTCCACGTGCCACTTTGTGGTAATTATCTGAATAACTTGGGTCTTTTGACTCACGCAGCAGTAGGATATAGTGGGCGATAATTGTAGGTAATTCTTTGATTGGTGAACCCAATACCTCAATTAAAACTTTGTTGATTTAAATCTTAGCCTATATTGGTAAATAAAAACATTTTGAAAACTTATTATACAAAGATGTGTGCATGCTTCTTCGTACATATTTTGATTGACACATCAAAATAAGTACACTAAAATTTAAGTCCATGCCATTTAATTATAAGAAACACTTGAAGTTATTATTTAGCCTAAGTGAGACCTTACCGAGATTTTAATGACAAGGTAAATTTCCATAATGCATGAGACCAGTAATGGAGAATTTACAGTTTCTAAATTAGATGACTTAATTAAGTTGTTAGTGAGACCTAGAAACTTAAGGCATGAGATGGGATGAAACATGCTTACTTTGCAAATTGTATTTGGCAAATGTAAATCCCATAATGATCTAGGAGTCGGAAATTGTTTGCCGATTTTTGTTCGATAGATTACCATATTTTGTACTTTCACTACTAGCAGATCAACTGATGTAGTGAAACTATGAAAATTTGGATCCTAGTTTTCAAGAAGATTAAATGGTTATATGAATATTTCCTGGGTATTTTCATTTCTTGAAAAGTTGTATTATCAGAATACTAATATTTGAACTTTTTCTGTAGAAATGGCTCAACCCGATAATGTTGTACTAAGTTCTGCTTTCAAAAATCACTTTGAAAGGGAAAAATTAACTGGCTCGAAGTTCAATGACTGGTATAGGTCACTCAAGATTGTCTTGAGAGTGTCCGACAAACTGGAATACTTGAATAAGCCTTGCCCTCTTGAACCAGATGCTACTGAATCCGAGGATGTTAGAGAAGCCTGGAAATTGGAGTACAAAAAGCACAATGAAGTTGTGTGCTTGATGCTTGGAAGTATGGCTCCCAAATTGCAAAAGCAGTTTGAGAACTATTTTCCTTATGATATGCTTCAAGAACTCCAAAAGACTTATGAGAAGCCACCAGTAGTTGAATTGTATGATTTGATCAATGCATTACACAGCTGAAAACAATGGGAAGGTAAACCTGTTGGTGATCATGTGTTGGAAATGAAGAGTTACATGGACCAACTACATCAGATCAACTACGTCTATCCTGAGAATGTATGTGTGAACCTAATCAACAGATCCTTGAACAAGGATTTTAATGGTTTTATTCAAAACTATAACATGCATTACTCGGGGAAGACAGTCACAGAATTGCTCGCAATGCTTGTGGACTATGAGAAGGGTTTACCAAACAAGGCACCTACTCCTTAGGTATTAGCTATACAAGGAGGTAGGATCTAAAAGCTAAAACCGCAGGCGAATAAGAAGGGTAAGGGTAAACTTGACAAGGGTAAACAAGTTATGGCCTATCAACCTATGCCCAAGAAGAACAACCCTAAGAAGAACAAGGCGAATCCTAACAAGAAGGATCAGGCTTGTCACCACTGCCATGAGATAGGACATTGGAAGCGGAACTGTCTACTCTATCTTTAGGAGTTGCATGTGTAAAAGCAGAAGGTTTAGGCTCGTAAACCCAGCACTTCAGGTGACTTTTTCATGATTGAATTATTTTCATTAACTCATAAAATAAATTCCTGGGTATACGATACTGGATGTGGTATTCATATTTGCAATACACTGTAGAGGTTTAGAGTTGAAAGGAAACTGACCTATCGAGAACAATATCTACACGTGGGTAACAGAGCACATGCAGCTGTTGAAGCTATAGGCGTATTTAAATTAGTTTTGCCTTCGAGCTTAGTACTGTTTTTAAATAATTGTCATTATGCGCCTACTATTGTTAGAGGAGTTGTTTCCTGTTCATGTTTATTGGATATTTGTTTTAAAAATACTGTTACAAGCTATGGAATTTCTGTTTCGTTAAATAATATTTTTTATTTTAATGTTATTGCTGTGAATGGTGTATTTGAAATTGATATGAATGATTCCAATAATTATAATTCAATGTATAGCATCAATAATAAGAGAATCAAAAATGCTTTGGATTCATCTTATCTTTCACATTGTCGACTAGCTCATATAGGCAAGACTCGTATGGAAAAGCTGCAAAGCGATGGGCTTTTACAAGATATCAATGATGAATCATTTGATAAATGCGAATCTTATATATCTGGGAAGATGAAAAAGAAACCTTTCAATAATCGTATGGAAAGGGCTTCTGATCTATTTGGTTTGAGACATACTGATGTGTGTGGACCACTCAGATCTGTGTCAAAGAGGGGTGCTAGCAACTTCTTAACCTTTACTGATGATTTCAGCCGTTATGGATATGTTTATTTACTTAAACATAAACATGAGGTATTTAAAACATTCAAGGTTTTCAAAGCAGAAGTAGAATTGCAACTTGGAAAGAAGATTAAAGCTCTTCGATCCGACAGAGGTGGTGAATACCTGAGTCAAAAGTTTAAAGATTATTTAGCTGAGAATGGAATTGTCCAGCATCTCACATCTCCATATACTCCACAACAAAATGGTGTATCTGAGAGAAGAAATCGTACATTGTTGGACATGGTGCGATCAATGTTTAATCTTACAACTCTTCCTTTATCCTTTTGGAATTATGCCTTAGAATCTGCTATTCGCATTCTGAATATGGTTCCAACCAAGAAGGTTGATAAGACACCTTATGAGTTATGGTTTGGAAAAACTCCTAACTTTTCTTATTTAAAGGTCTTGGGTTGCGAGGCGTTTGTTAAACGTGACTCAGCAGATAAACTCCAACAGAGATCTGTAAAGTGTATCTTTGTAGGATACCCAAAGGAAACGATGGGTAACTACTTTTACTACCCACCTGAAAACAAAGTAATTGTTGCTAGGTATGGAGATTTTCTTGAAAAAGATCTCATATCTCAAGAATTCAATGGGAGGATTTATGATCTGGAAGATGATCAAGAAGATACATTACCTTCTGAAAACACCCTAAAATTCTGGGTTCTCCACCTGAAGTTGTTCCCATTCGTAAATCTGCAAGGACTGTGAAAGCACCTGAACATCTATGTCTTAACGTAGAAGTTGAGGAGACTATATTAGGGGATCTTGGAGAACCTGCTAATTATAGAGTTGCCATGAATGATCCTGAAAAGGATAAATGGCAGATTGCTATGAATGGGGAAATGCAATCCATGAGAGATAATCAAGTCTGGATTGAAGTAGACCTTCCTCCCAATGCCAAGGTAGTTGGAAGTAAGTGGATCTTCAAGAAGAAAACTGACATGGATGGCAATGTACACACCTATAAGGCCCGTTTGGTAGCTAAAGGCTTTACTCAAACATATGGTGTTGACTACGAGGAGACCTTTTCTCCTGTAGCTAACATAAGGGCTATTAGGATTCTCATATCCATAGCAGCGTACTATGATTATGAGATTTGGCAAATGGATGTCAAAACCGCCTTCTTAAATGGTCGCCTAGATGAAGACATCTATATGGCGCAGCCTGAGGGGTTTGTGAATCCAGAATTTCCAAACCGTGTATGCAAACTTCAAAGATCCATTTATGGATTGAAGCAAGCATCATGAAAATGGAATAAGAGATTTGATGAAGAAATCAAAAAGTTTGGGTTTACTCAGAATCTGGATGAGCCATGTGTATATCACAAAGCTAGTGGGAGTGATGTTATTTTCCTAGTCCTATATGTTGATGACATATTAATCATGGGTAAAAATATTCCAAGATTGAAAGAGGTTAAGGCCTATCTTGGGAAATGTTTTTCCATGAAGGATTTAGGAGAAGCAGCATACATTCTGGGAATCAAGATTTATAGAGATAGATCAAAGCAGTTGATTGGATTAAGCCAAAGTGCTTACATTGATAAAATATTGAGGAGATTCAATATGAAAAATTCCAAGAAGGGATATTTGCCAATGCAAGAGAATCATGGCTTAAGTAGCAAAGCATGTGCTTCAACACCTGAAGAGGTGGCATGCATGGAGAGAGTCCCTTATGCTTCGGCTGTGGGGTCTATTATGTATGCGGTGAGATGCACAAGACCTGATGTGGCGTTTGCTCAAAATATAACCAGTCGATATCAACAGAATCCAGGTGAACTCCACTGGACTACTGTTAAACATATTCTCAAGTACTTGAGAGCTACAAGAGATATGTTTTTAGTATATGGGGGAAATCTAGAAGCAGAACTTGGTGTTACAGGTTACTGTGATGCTTCCTGAAAATGTGATAAAGATGATATGAAGTCTCAGACGGGTTATGTCTTTGTCATTAATGGAGTTGTGGATTGGAAGAGCAAGAAGCAGAGTACCATAGCGATGTCTGCAACAGAAAGTGAGTATATTGCTGCTTCAGAAGCTGCAATGGAAGCTGTCTGGATTAGGAAGTTCGTTTCAGGGCTTGGAGTTATGCCCTGTATCAAAAAACCTATAAAGATGTATTGTGACAATTCAGCCGCAATTACAATTTCCAATGAACCTGGAATCATGAAAGGCACCAGACATTTCCCGATTAAATATCACTATGTTCGAGAACAAGTCGAGATAGGTGAAATCGAGTTACTCAAAGTTCACACAGATAATAACCTAGCTGATCCTTTAACGAAGGCTTTACCTGGTGGAAAGCTTAATCAACATGCTAAAGGCATAGGACTTCGTTTAGCTAGTAGTTTCATGCCCATCTGTGATTAGTGTTTGGATAATGGGATGTTATGAACAATTATTATTTTAATGAAATAAAATACTTGTTATGTTTGATTATCATTTTCTTAATAATATATCTTGTATTTGCATGTTTAATCCTTGAATATATTGATTATTCTAAATTGTCCGTTGTCACTTAATGATATCGGAATATCATTAAATTAAGACAAATCTGAGTATTGGTAGAATATACTTGAAAGTATATTGATGTGTTGACATGCCAATTTCACATGATATTCAATGAATTGAATATAGGACTTATCCCGACTTCAGGAGTTTACTTTATGGATCTTGTCATCAAGTAAATCATGTATATATAGTTATCCTCAGACTTGAGATACCAGATAACTGTCATGGATGTTGTGCATTTCTGTGAAGCAATTTACCGCTATACGTTACTGGTAGCTATAAGGATTGTTTTCAGGAGTGTTGTAAAGTTCATGGGTTAGGCACGTAGTCAAGAGAGAATTTGCTCCTTCAAATTTGTTTTGAAGTTTAATACTGCTGGGCCCCTCGTAGGGTTGACGAGATGTTTGTGTGGCTACACCCAAGATCTATCTAGAATACGTTCAGATGATTTGGTAATCTTGTTCAATCAGAAACAACGAGAAATATAATGATTAATAAAGAATGACTAAGATCCATATCTTTATTAACGTAGTATTAGAAACAAAAGGATAAGTATGATGATGAATCATCGAATGGTTTTTCCAGGACACCACTACCCGAGTTGTACTAGGGGCATTAGCGTGTTGTTAGACGCTAACCAATGTCATTACACTATTAATAGATGTCCAAGTGGGAGCTGTTAAGTTTTATGGACAAATATTAAATGTGTATGTCTAGAATCGAAATCGGGACCACGAGATTGCACACATTACGTATGAGGAATTAATGTATAATAATTAATATATAAACTGTTATGTATTTAATTATTGAAACACAAAAAATAACAACTGACGGATGTTAAGTAGTTAACGGGAATTGACTAACGACCGTTAGGGAATAAGAGAAGGACTATATATGAAATTAGAGGATCAAGAAGGTTCTAGAATCCCTTGGGGATGCATGAACCGATCGGCATAGGGCTTGCCAAACCCAACCCATTGCCAACTTGTTCTCCAAGATATTCACTCTATAAATACAAGGCTAGGGTTATTCATTCTTCACTTCTTGTGCACTAGCTATAACCCTAAAAGTCTTTTCTTCTTCTCTTTGCTTTGGTCGATTGACATAAACCCTAAAAGGGTCGATCCATCTTTGTTTTATAAACAAAAATTGTTTTGGTTTATTTTGTGTTTTCAAGATCTAGCAATCTCATTAATTCGGTTATAGTACGTGTCTACAAGATTGTGAATATTAACTCAATATAGTTAATATGTTTTGGATTGAGATACAAAATGGTAAGGGGTATCTCGTTAATCTACTTTTGTTATTAAGAAGAAGATTGAAGTTTGATTCTTGTTCTTGCTAGAATCAAAAGGTACGTTCTCTTTATGTTTTCGGTTAATTCTTTATATGTTAAAATAGATCCTACGCTTCTGCATATGTGTATGATTGTTATTTGATTAATATATGAACTAGTCATGATTATTAAATTCTAACAAGGAGCATATGACGGGATATGCTGAGAAGACGCAAACTCCGAAGACGCCTTCTTGCCTTGTGTCATGCTGACCCTTAGGATAAACCCAAGTTGATTCCGAAGTAGCTTTCAGATCAACAGTAGAGAATGGCTTTGATTTGTCAAAGTGTTTTATTAGTGTCTATATGCATGTTATACGTCATCCGTTATTATCCAAGGACATAATAAGACTGGACATCTCTTCTTAAGTAGAGAGGAAGTGGTGTACTTAAGCACCAGGTCTCTGATATCGAGATTGCGTATTAAAATGGTAAAGTCTATGAATTAGTCTGAACCTAAATAAAAAGGCTTGGGACGAGCCTGAGTTTAGACACCTTTTATTACAAGCTGATTTGTTTTCCGAAATGTAAACAAATCATGGTATTAGTTCATGCATAGTTCATACGCAAAATGAGTTTTTAATCTAGAAAAATTGTTTTAATATTGGATACAAAAAGAAAATACTTGTGACTAATGAGTCTGGAAAAGTCTTGCCCTATGTGTAATCTTAGATTGATGCGCCATCCATATGTTTTTTCACTCTCTTAGCTCAGACTATGCAAATAGATGATGCCCTAGCAGGCTAGCATGGTATCTATAGGTACATGGCTTATGCGAGAGAGGTGGTTCTTAGATTCCTTGGTCGTATGGTAGAGTCTATTGGCATTCCACCATAGCGAACCCAAGGCTGCATGATGAGACTAAGTACACCCAATTGGTGATGGAGTCTCAACCTTAGGAGTTGTCTCAGGAAGGCAATTGGTGTGGTAAAACACCTACCTGAAAAACTTTACTAGGTAGGTTACGCACTAGCATGGTTCCTAGTAATGAGTTTTTCCAAATCCTAGTGTAATGTGCGAAATAATAGGCGTAAATGCCCTATCAAACAACTTTTTTACAGATTTATCAAAGAAAATAAAAATATAAAAATGGGTTATTAAAATTTTTTGTAAGAGATATAAACCATGATAATTATCTAAAAAAGAAAATTAATCTGATGATAAAGATGAAGCTTTACTATTTTAAAATCAACCGAACCCATTCTTGTATCTTTTTCAACTTCACAATGTTCAACTACTAGCTGAATCAATACTCATATTATTCAATCTGTGATAGATTGATGATTAATTGCTTATAAATGCACAATAATCACCTCATTTTTTGAAAACAATGGATTAGTTTGACCAAGTTTGATAATTATGATAATTAGGTTCTCGTATTTTTTTTGTATGGAGTAGATTTATATCATCTGCCAAGAAGAAGCGAAGGAGTGGTTTGGATAGGTCGAATTGGTCTCTGTTTTACCTTTTTATTTCAGTTTAACCCATAAACCTATTTAGACCAATCCCGCTTTTCTAAACTTCATTTTTTCTTATATTTGGACACCAATATTTTTACATGATGTTTTTTCTTAAGCATATATGCAAAAATGTTTTTTTTTCATTAATCAGGGCTAAATAAGAAAATTTTAAAGTTTTTTTTTAAAACATCTTTAATTTTTTTTAATAATATATTACCTAATAAAGTGTGAAAACTTTAATAATGATTGAGCACACACTTAATATTAGTTTTCTGAACCATTTTTGGACTCTAGGTTGTTTAGACCTTGATTTAGGGAAAACTATGATAAGCATAATGATAATATTGGCGGAATATTCAAATGAAAGAATCAATACTATCACAACAAGGTTTTGTCAAACTTTCTCTTTGTTATAAAATCAGCCCCAATGCTATGTGATCAAATATAGCACGATTACACTCTAATCAGGGATCAAAGATCCTTGAGGCTAAACAAACCTAACAACATCAGACCTCTTGTCTGATGTTCCCACACACACTCACTGTTTGATGTTTTACATTTGCAACACACTTTGTGTTTTGAGTTCTAAGCACAGTAAAACACTCTGGTGATTAACTTCTAACCACTCTGGTGATTAACTTCTAACCACACTGGTGACTTCACAAAAACACTCTAGTGAAGCACACTTAACTTCTAAGCTAAGATCTCCCTTTTATAGAACAATGGAGATCATTACAAAGTTTGATAAGTCTTGTCTACTACTTGCTTGTGTGTGTCAGTCATTAAGATACAATATGTATCTGTGTTTACATCTTGTTGACTGAACACATATGAAAGATATTATCTACCGTATATAATTGACTCTTATACACAAAATATCTTTTTCATTCTTATCCATTAAGCAGTAGTATGAGTCACTCAGTTATCTTCTCAGCAGTAGCTTCTTTGCACTAGCAGTAGTAACTGCTGCCTTCTTTGCACAAGCAGTACTAACTGCTACCTTCTTTGCACCAGCAGTACTAACTTAAGTTAGTACTTCTCGTTATAACTTGAGCAGACTTCAACAATACACTGGCAGTAGAATAAAATACTCTAGCAGTAGAATCTTTTATTCCTAGCAGTAGAATCTACTTGGTGTATTTTGCTTATCATTTCAGTAATCCTTATGTTTCATTCTTCTTGTTTTTGATGATCAAATCTATGAAATATATAAAACCCAACAATCTTCCCCTATTTGATGATTACAAAAGAAACACATTCTTATACGAACTTCCCTAGACGAAGTAGAGAAATTTAGATAATTAAATCTCACCATGAATGAATCAATACTGTCTTCCCGTTAATCTATGCTATCCACCACAATATCTCTTCCCCTTTTGTTATCAATAAATAGGAAATATAAGCAGTAAAAACTTGGTGTAGCATATAAATGGTTAAGCATCTGAACATTTAAGCTTCCCCTGAAACCCATATGTTAACTATTTGAATCTCTAATTCTGTAGGCTTTATGACTGATGAAGAAAAACCAAACATTACTAACTTGATGATGAAACAGAATGTAAAGAACTAGATCTACTTTATCAAACAACTAAATATGATATAATAAGCACGACACAACAAGAAATAGAAGAAACCACTTATCAGTATATGATATGATGTTGAATATAATAATAAGAATAAGAGAAGTAGAAGTGAATAAGAAATAATAAAGAAGAGAATCAGAGTGGCGCACAGTAGAGAAAATAAGGAACGAGTGTAATATTAGATTGGAGAGAAAGAAAAGAGAGAGGAGAATACAAAGACACACACACGCTCCCACATTACCCTCTCTAAAGCACACCTATCTTATGAGGTGGGAGTGTTGTATTTATAGATACAAGAGTGATGCCCTAGGGGGCTTTTAATGGGCTTGGTTGGGCTTTGTGTTGGACTTGGGTTTATACACTTTACTTGGACTTTTCTTTTACATGATAATAAGGTCCAACACAAAGCTTACATAGACTATTTTAATACACATGATCGACACACATATTACAAAGTTAATATGAGATAAATGACCATCACTTCAATATAATTTAAATGCTAACAATCTCCCCCTAAGGGATGGTCATTTCAATGATGCTCCCGGTGATAGGTCTTTTGACTTAAATGTCTTGAACTTTATGTGTCGATGTAGAATAGTCTTCATTCATTGTTCCTTCATGCAATCATGATCTTCCAAGTAATCGTCTTTTGGTGGTTCTTGCCCTGATCAACATCTTCGTGTGATGAAACATCGTGTCCTCCAACATACTCATACATCTTGAACTTTATACTTATGCTAACAATCTCCCCTTATACTTTCATCATTTGACTAATGAACTTGTTCTTGACATCTTGATTAGCTTTTTGACTTTGTCGTTACACATTGTCTTTAACTTGATCCTTTTGTCTTGAACATTTACATTTGAGCTTTGTTGAGGATGATCTTCATAAGTATGAGTATGTGGAGGTGAAGATGTTTGATGTATTTGATGATGGTTGATGGATGTTTGTAGGTAGCTGCATAAAACCGTTAGTGATAAACCATCCAACGCTTACAGGTTTAGACTTCGAGATTGTCAACAACATATTGTGAAGACTTTCTCTAATCTTAACCCAGGACGTTCTGAACCGGATACCCCTGAGAGGGCTTACACAGATACACCGAAGTGCACCCACGACTCAGTGAGTCGCTGGAGATCACCCCACGACTGTAGACCGTTTGAAGCATAGTAACCATCATGATCTAAATGGAAAGATCCGAAGATCTCATTAAGACTCTTGTACACCTTGTGTCCTTTTTTGGTGAACACAAGGGTATTCTTATGTAAGTGTGCCTAAGAGATATTTTAATGAATCTCATGGCTCTAGACTCTATAATGTGCGTTTTGGTTTTTTGTAGTTGGAGGCATGGAGCAGAGTGCCACCTTTTCCAATATCAACACATCTCGGAGTGAGAGGCCGATAGATTATGTAGTGTTCTCCGTGAGAAATGAAGCAAATATCTTTTAAGAGATATCTGAGTGGCTAGGAAGGGTGGTGCAGCGCGTCACTGGGTCCATGACGTCTTGTCTTCAATATCAGTATTACCTTAGTGAACACTGATAGCAGATGTATTGACCCGGTTTCTGCCCTAAGTTTTCATAGAGGGCTATTTTTTTCACCCTTTCATTCAAATTTTCTTTTTAATTCTTCAACCCCTTCTTTCCCTTTCTCATTTACTCATTTTTTCAATCTTACCTAAGGACTTCTAATTCTAATCTATTGGAATTGTCCTTAGGTAGATCCCTCTGGCTCTGGCAGATCATAGGACATAACCTAACCATAATCACCTTATTACTCCATGATTATCCTAGATTAGTTGATCACATGCCATAAAACCTTTTGTGAAAATCTCTCAAAGTGTTTATGAATAAACATATTTTAGTTAACACTTCGAGAGTTTTACATTTTTTAAATACTCCCCCTTAACATGTGCTCATGCATTTTTGATATAAATTTGCACATGTTGGGTAGAGTTCGCACATTTGACATGATCGATTTTCAATGAACATGACCTTTGCGAGACACGTTTACATCACTAGTTAGACTAGCTTGAAATTATTACCCGTCCTGGTCATATTCAATGACCATATCTCGAATTGGTACATTCTACTTAGACAAGTCCTTTGCGAGACACGTTTACATCACGGGATAACCAGCTTGAAATTATTACCTGTCCCGGACAAGTCTTTTCGATTACGGACATTTATGTTTCGTCAATTCGAGGGTTCATGCTGAGTCTTTTTGTAGAGCTCTTTTTGAGATTCAATCCATGATCTTTAAACTTTTGATCACAATTTAATCACGTCTTCTCCCCCCCAAAAATAACATTTCGATGGTATTTTTGATACCGTTTGATTAAAATCTTTGTGTTTGGAAAGCTAATAGGGAGAAACGGATTTGCATGAACTTTTTGGAACAAATTTGTTTCTGAACTACTCCCCCTCAAAACTTGCGTTGGTTTTGATATTTTTAAACTTTGGAGCGAATGGGGAGTAAAGGTTTGAAAATCTTAAGCAAAATTTTGAAAAATTTTGAAAAACTTTTTGAAAAATTTTGAATAAATTTTGCTTAAGATTAAGAAGTTTGTTTTGATAATCTTTGCGTGAGAACTTCTTTTCTTTTAGGATTGTTGCAATAAAGTATACAGCAGGGTCCTTTCTTTGAAAAACAGGTTATGCACTGTTATGTGTGCATAAGCCATAATGGTTAAGCGTGGGTTGTAAGCTGAAATACTTACAAGCCATTGAAAATTTTAGAATAAGTGCTCGAAAGTTTTGATTAAGCACTTTCCTTTCTTCAAAGCACGGGTCCTGAACTAATGTGTTCAAAAGCCATTACATTAAGCTCGGGTCCGAAACTGAGTTGTTCTGAAGCCATTGTGAAGAAAATTTTGAGAAACGACATGTTTTGAAAACATTTAACTGAACTCTCGCTCAAGCATCTGTACATGCCCGTATCATTGTTGAATGACATTTCTAGGTACGTACAGAATATCGATTATACGAGAGACATGTCGGAGAAGAATATTTTTGGATTTTATATTTTATATTGTTTTTGTATTTTTTAAATTTTCTATTTTTATATTTTGCTTTTGTTGGTTTTTCAAATTTTGTATTTTGTTTTTGATTTTTTCTTAAAAAATGTATTCACAAACAATGATTAAGTATGAACAAGTAAAAGTGGAGTTAAGAGTGGAATAAGACCAGGATTTCCAAATGCGATGTGGGCATAAAGTTCTTCTTTTCCACATTGAGCGTATGAAATCTCAACACTTTCACAAGTACCTGCATCCACAGAATCCACAGACGAAGAATTTGCACAAATAACAGTGTTAGAAGTACATGTTTCCTCACATTGATGGTGTTCACTATCAACGATTGTAGTGGTGTCTACTTCTTTATCCTGAGGATTTTCACTATTATTTGTCTTAGTGCAGCTATCAAGAATCTTCCCTGTCAGAATCCATCTAAGACCAACTGTTTTAAAAACTTTTCCCATGGGAATCCACCTAAGGAAAGATCTAGGAGTTGTTTTCTTATCGGATGCAGCGGAAGTCTCATGTTAAGAAAAACTACGTCCTGTAGAGATCCACCTATTAGGTTTCTTAGCCTTTTGCTTCTTATCAACGGGTTTGTTTCTATTTAGATTCTTAATGGGTTATGCCTTAGCACGTGAATTTGCTTTCTTGATATACTGAGCAACACATGCATCATGATTAGCTGAAAAGACACATTTTTGACATGTAGGACACACAAATTCAACATTCTTGTTTAAAACAGCAACCTTAACTTTGTCACTACAGTCGTTTGGAACTTGCTTTGTGTTCGAAGAGGAATTTGAATTCTTAGTGTTGCATTCTACATGGATAACATTTTCTTTTGTGCAGCTACTCTTAGATGCAAGCCAATCCCTAGTCTTTTGTTGAGTGTTCCTAGGTAGAGGTTTACTACTACTAGCAGTGCCATGTAATGTTGTAGAATTCATCACCCTAGGTTTTGTACCTAAAATTTCATTTTTTCGAATCTGTTCTTTTTTTCGAGCTTTTTCTAGGTAGTGATTGTGGACCATGTCGTTTGGACCAACGGATTCTTTAACAGTTTTTATGGTAACATTTGGTGAGCAATTCTTAGGGGCACACACATTGGGATTTATCTTGTTGTCCTTTGAATTTGTTGTAGCATTCCTAGACTCTTTTGGATTATCTTTTGCACTTTTGTCTATCGCCCTATATGTTTCAGATGTAGAGGCAGACGCAGTAGTGGGACTAATCCTATAAAGATCAGTAGCTATCACATTTGACGTTTTGACAACCGCTTTTCCTTTATCAGCACATTGAGAAATTGACATTTTTGGTGTTGTAGCCCTTGTTTTCTCACCCTTCCCTTGTTGACTTTCAAGCTAAGACTTCAAAAGATCAATTTGTTCTTGCATGTTTTTGTAAGAACGCTCATACGATAGTCTGTCATACTTGCATTCTTCCTTTTTCCAATCAAGTTGTTTAAAATATGTTACATTTTCTTTTTCAATCTTAGCAAGCGCATTTTCATATTTTTCAACAATTTCAGAAGTCTCAGCTCGAAGTCTTTCATCATCCTCTACATAATATGTTTGATAAATAATGGACATAATTTCAATCGATAGAGCTACTTCATAGAGTATGTCATTGTGTTTTTCAAAAACTTTTATGTGTTCAATGTTTTCATTAGCTTCATTCACCAGGGATTTATGGTCCTTGACAAAGTCGGCTGTTTCTTTGAGAAAAGTTCTTTCAACATTAAGAGTTATCGCATAAATTGCAGAAATTGTAGGGTTGATTTCTGTTTCAAACATCTTTTTCTGTTCTGTATAAAAACTTGAAAACCAGTCATTGTAGTTACTATTTGTTTTGGTTGCCACAATCGTTTGAAGCATTTCGACTCTCCTTTTTAGATCATCCAAATATCGTCTAGCTTCACTTGTGTTACAAGTGTTTTTAGAGGACATTTGTTCAATGTTAGAAAGGTATTTTGAAACAACTTTTCTTTTTGTGACAGCCACTGGTTTTTTGAAAAACATTGGTGACTCTTTTTGAACAAGATGAATGCCAAAATCTGTATTAAGCTTGTTATAATCAATTGGTTTAATTTCTGGGTTCATTGGTCTCATTTTAACACGACTCTCTTCGGCAAGCTCAATTGTTTCATAGGAATCACGAACCTCGGGAGGATCATGCTTATCATTTAGCACACTACCATTATATAACACATTCTGTTCCTTCTGAGCTTTCTTGAGAATATAAGGGTTTTCACAACCGATAGCCATTTTCTTCATTGTATGTTAAATCGGGTTTGGATCGTTAATTAGCAAATTAATTGTTTGTGTAGACTGACCCATTTTTACAAGCAAATCTTCCAACTTTTTAATGGTTTCTTGTTTGTCAATGATTTCGTCAAGAAGATCATTTTCTCGTTTTGAAAACCTTGCATTCAATTCTTTCTTTTCTTTTTCAAGATCAGAACAAATTGATTTTTGTTTAGAAAGTTGGTTGGTTAATTCAGAAATGTCCTTGTTTAAAGATTTGATTTGCGTATTCAACTTAACATCGAGTGTGTCATATTTGATTTGCAAATGTTTTTCTCTTAAAACAGAATCTCTATAACCAATTTCAAGTTCTGACTGTCGTTTGTTATTAAATTCAAAAGCTTGTTCATTCACCTTATATCTCTCAAGCTCAGCGGTCAATTTCACATTCGCGGCATTAACATCGCAATTGATCTGTTTGACCTTTTCAATTTCAATGCGACATTTATTCAGTAATGATTCAAATAAAGAACGGGTTTCCTCATCATTAGCGTCATTTTGTGCAACTTGAACTTCATTAGGATTCATATATGGAGTTGCCAAATTAATATTGCTACAATTTGTCGTGTCCATATATGTATCATAAGTAGGTTCGAGAGGCACAGAATGTGGCTTTTCATGAGCAAACAGATTAATCTCATTACTTGTATTTGGTACCGCATGGAGTGGTTCTTTGTCATAAGTAGGAGGAATGTCAGAATCACTGCATGATGTTGATTCTTGTTGATTTGCCATAAGGTTGGAGATTCCAGTGACTTTTGTTGAATTGTCATTAACTCTTGTTGTAACCATGAAGTCGTATTCCTCAGCAGTCAACGGTATTCCCGATTCTTCATTTTTGGCTAGCATCAACATGTACTGGAGCTTTTCTAGCTTCATCATTGCATTGACATTTCCAGCTCTACCTATATCACTCCTGTGGATTTCTGATGAAGTCATGAAACAATAATCCACATTTTGATTGATCCCGTTCTGATTCACAAACTGATCCATTTGGCTTCCAGTATTCTGCCCTGCGTATTGCATTTGATTCCCTATCTGTATACCCATAGCATTTCCTTGATGATTCCCGATAACCTCAACCATTTGTCCTTCTTGACCCATATATAACTGCGTATTGTCAGTGTACGGTGAATTCCATTGGTTGTTGTTACGTTGTTTGAAGTTTAATGCCTTGGTGAATAATGCAAAAGCATGTGCCAAATCAGTTGCGAAATTATCTTGTTGAGTTTCCATTGATGATGTTGTATGATAAAGTTGATTCAGTTGATTCAGGATCGTTGCAAAGAAATAGGTGTTGTGTTTGTGGAAGGTTGAACTCAGTTGTTGTTGTGAAGTCTTGGTCCTTTGTTGATAATCGTTCGAAGTTGATTGCAATTTAGATAAACTATTACAATTTAGATAAATGTAGCAAATTAAATAAAGTTACTAAATTTGACTAGACTATAATTTAGACAAAATCAAAAATTCACAAACTCGACAAAGTTATGTAACTTAAAATTTAGATAAAATGACAATTTCTATAGAAATTTCAATTTAGACCAAAATTTATACAAATTATGGCAAAATTTTAATTTATATAGAATTTATCTAATTTATATAAATTTGTAATTTATATAAAAATCTAACTAATTTATACAAACTAGTAGTTAGTCCCTTGTCGAAGTATTTTGCATACTTATACAAGTGAGAAAATACCGAGTCCGCGATCTTTTGATGTTGTAGAAATTAAAAGTTCAAATCGAATTTATAAAAAATATTTAAGTTGCTAAAGTTTAAATTTAATTGCGATAGAGGACTAAAATTGACAATTGCAAAATGATGTTCAAAATTGCTACAATTTCTATAAGGGACCAGTTCTGACACTTGCGAGAAGTCTTCAAGACAATTGGAAATTTCTATAAGGGACCAAACTTGACAATTGGCGAAAGTACTTCAAGAGTTTGGACAATTGCGAAAAATAGGCACGTGGGCTTTTTTTTTGGACAATTGCGAAAAGTAGGCACGTGACACCAATTGCTGAAGGTCGTGTATATCTCAACAACACACACACGTATGAAAGATAATAAGTACTTACTACTACAAATCTAATAAGCTACGATATAGAGATAAGAGAATAAGCTAATAAGAGAAGAGAATGAGAGATGAAGAAGAGAGGTTTGGAAGGAATTCAATTCATACGATTAAGGAGCAAAGCTTCCGCTACATACATGAAAAACCAACAACTAAAATGAGCTCCCTACCCTTCTATTTATAGGCAAGGGATTAGGGCAACTCTTACAATATTGTTTCTAGAAACATTAACGCTTAAATGGGCGGTCCATGGGCTTCTAATGGACCGCACCTTAAACGCAAATATAAAGCCCTATTTAAGCAACATGTATCAAAATGGTCAAGACTTGAAATATTACAAAACGTGTTCCTAACAATCTCCCCCTAAGTCTTGATCATCAATGTTGCTTGACGTCTTCTTTGCTTCTTTGGCTTCCGACGTCTTTATAATCTTTGTTTCTTTGTTCTTGTTCTAGGATGATATGATGTTGTCTCGATCTGCCAATCTCCAACGTCTTCTTGTCTTCTCCATCATGCTCATATGTCTTTGACTTGTTTTCTGCAACATGTTCTCACTTTTCAATCTTAAACTTGAGAAAGGTTGAGGTGCTTGAACTTTTGACTTTACTATATCATATGTTGAACTTTTGTTGTTACTGAGTCTTTGTGAGAACATTTCTTCAAGATATGAACATGATGGAGTCTTGATGGTTGAACTCCAGATCCTCAGCAGCATCAGCACGAACCAACCGGTACTTACAGGCTCAGACTTGAGATCGTCAACAGCATAGTGTGAAGACTTTCTCAAGTCCTAACCCAGGCCGTTCTGAACCGGATTCCCCCGAAAGGGATAACACGGACACACCGAAGTGCACCCACGATTCAGTGAGTCGCTGGATATCACCCCATGACTGTAGACCGTTTGGAGCAAACACTAAGCGTAACCCACAAGGAGTTACCGAAGTGACCTGCTGTCAGGGCTGTTTGATGTTGACCTTGGCAGGATTTCCATTCAATCATTGATAATCACAATTGTGACTTCTCTCATGAATGTTCTTGGCAGATTGCTAAGATCTGCGAAGGACACTTTCCTAATTTACAACTGATGCCCATGATGTAGAACCCCAGAGTAATTCTAAGTGTACCTAAGAGATCTTTGATGAATCTCATGGCTCTAGACTCAATTAGTGCACATTTGTTTGGACGTCGGAGGCGTGGAGCAGATTGCCTCCTTTTCAATATCAACACTCTCGTAATGAGAGGTCGATAGATTATGAAGGGTTCTCCGTGTGAATGAAACAAATGTCTTTTGAGAGACACTTGAGTGGCTTAGAAGGTTTAGTGCAGTGCGTCACTGGGTCCATGACGTCTTTAGTCTTCAATACCGGTGATGCTCATCAACTAGTAGATTATGAATTGAACCCGGTGTCTGCCCTAAGGTTGAACAAATGGAGGGCTATTTCTTTTCACCCTTTTCTTTGCTTTTCTTTTTCATTCTTCAACCCCTTCTTTCTCCGTTCATTCATTTTCTCCATTTTTATATCATACCTAGGACTTTCTAGTTCTAAACTATTGGTATTGTCCTTGGGTAGATCCCTCCGGCTCTGGCGGATCATAGGACGGTTTTCCCTAACCTTAGTCACCTTATAACTCCATGACTATCCTATGTTGATGCCATTTACCAAAACTTTGAAAATCTCTCAAAGTGTCGATGATAATAAAGATATTTTGTTGACACCTTGAGAGTTTGATGATTTTCAGAAAGACTCCCCCTTAACATGTGCGCATAAGTAATAAATTTGAAATTTGCACATGCCGGAAAGAGTTGGCACTTTTGAATTGATTGATTTTCAATGAACATGATCATCGCGAGACACGCTTACATCACTAGTAAAACTAGCTTGAAATTATTACCCGTCCAGATCACATTCAAGGAAAATCGCTCGAAATCGGTACATTCTACTCAGACACGTCCTTTGCGAGACACGCTTACATCACCAGATAAACTGGCTTGAAATTATTACCCGTCCGGGACATGTCCTTTCGACTACTGACTTTTCCTATCGTCAATTCGAGGGTCAATTCTGAGTTTGAGCACTAGTGAGATTCCAGCAATGAGACACCATATTTTAATCATTTTTTCTTTCTCCCCCTCAAAAATAGCATACTCATGATGTTTTTGAAAAACTTTATGATTAAAATATGCTGTTTTTGAGTTTTAGGGAAGAATTTCAAGAACTTTTATATTTCAGAACAAATATTATATTTTCAAATACTCCCCCTTGACAAGGGAATACTTTTCCTTATGAGCAGAATGTTTGAAAAACTTTAGAAAACATTCTGGTTTAATTCTGCTCATAAGTAAGAGGCTTTCGCTTCTTGTTCAGGATTGAGGCACTGAAGCGTACCTCAGGGTCCTTTCTTTGGGGTCCGGGTTGTACACTGTTATGTGTGCACAAGTTGTAATGTCACAGGCGAATGGTAAGAATAATGATATAAGAATTATGAAATATGAATTCAAATGCTCACATCAAGCCCTGTTGCTAAACGTTGAGAATTCCGGGTCTGTCCTTTGAAATAGTCTGATGGCAAAGGATGGACGACCCCCAACGTAACTCTCTAGTCTCCTCATCTGGTCCCGATGATACAATCTCCTCTCAAGCTTCCATATGAACTCCTTTACTTGTCTGACCTCATCAGAATTCCATCTTCTTGATTTCCCCAACTCTTTATCTCGAACTCGATTAACCAACCCATCACGAACATTCTTCAAGGTATCGTCACAGAACTTATGGATCTCATTGAAAGACATGAAGTGGTTGAAGTTCGTTGTGCTTCTGTAGACGAACCCGAAGGTCGGATGTCGTTTCATAGTATATTGAGGGTCACGGTTGTTGTCAAGAAGAAATACCGGTTCAACAAGGTTCAACTTCGTCTGATAACTCTCCACTCCCAGCTGAAGATCCTCTACCCGTTCTCTTATGATTGTTCTCCTAATGAAGTGACAGAGTGCGGTACTGAATGCATATCGAAGTTCGTTGGACATATGCTGTAATTTGCCTTGTACTTTCATCAAGTACATATCTTCAATATCATTCAGGTTTAGATCTGGAAACTCAGCCTCAGAGAACGAGTAGATGTTGTTGTCATGTCTTCTGACTGTGATTTCTTCAAGAAAGGTGTAATCATACTTCCTGGATCCACGGACACTAACTACTGCCAAGATTCGGAGGTCACTGTAGACTGAATCCCGAGACTTTTGGCAAAGTTTGTATTTGTACCAGGTCTTTCGTTTGTCATACCAGTGGTGGATTCCTAACTCGGCATCACGATCATATACCACGAATTCCTTAAAAAAGAGATGTCGGTGAAAGGCTTCTTCCTCAATGGCTGATTGTGTGTAGTGAGCGGCTGGAGTGAAGGTGATAGAAGTTGCATACTTTGTTTTCCCTGATGCTCCATGCTTGAGAAGTTTCAGATCGTTGTTGAAGAAGAATTGAAATGGAATTTCTGAGTGGTGATGTTTGCGTATCACGGGAAGTGGCTTGGTCCAATCGGTGATGTAAGGACGGTTTTGGCTATCTTGGCCATTTCCTCTTACTACGTCTGGGTTAGCCCAGTCGAAGGCACTTGACATTGCTCTTGCAATGTCTCAAGGTGATACTCAATTTCAGCAGCACTGTTGGATTTGTCTTTAAGGAGATTGAACGCATCATTCTTAATCCGATGAAGTTCCCGTTTTGTCATCCTTTTGATGTTGAAACTGCTTTTGATCTGTTGAGCAACAGCAAATGTGCTGTCTTCAACCTTGGAAGCTTCATCATTTTGGATTTGAGCACTTGCAAGCTGATCGAACCAATCGTTTCCTTGCTCATCTTTGTCTTCATCAAGCCATGTAATGACAACTGGTTCTTGAGAAGATTTCTTGCTGCAAGACGGCTTTGATTTGAAAGGTTTAGACTTTGGTGGAGATGGTGGTGGTGATTGTGGTTGATCGTCTTGTGTTTGAAATTCCACATTTTTTTCATGAATATGCTCAGAATGATGTTCAGTTGCTGTAGGACCAGATTCCAGATTTGGTTGAGGTGGAGAAGAAGTTGTGGTTCCTGTAGGCTCAGCAATGTGAATTCCAGATCCGCTACCAGTCTTTTGTTTCTTTGTAGTAGGGTCTGGATCTTGTTCATCATCATCACGTTTCCTCTTGCCCTTATCTGCAGAAGCTTTACAAGAATCCATATTTTCTCGAATAGCATTCAAGATGGACAGTTCAGTGTAATTGAGAGAAGATTTTGCAAGCAACTTGGTGTGGAGAGCGTCTTGAAGATCTTCAACAGAGTATTCCAGAAGATGTTGTTACTGAATCTTCAAAGCTTTGATCTTTTCTTCAAATGTAGAATCAACATAAGCTTCAATGATTTTCTGAAGATCAGGAATGTACTTCTTGATGTAATGCCTTGTATTTGCTTTCATTTTAGCATCAATATCAGATTCTAGAAACTCATCCATCTTTAGCTTAGTTTGCTGCATCTCTTCCATTCGTTGAGACAAGTTCTTGACTAAGATTTCCATCTCAGCCAATTTTACACTTCTTTGTTTGTCCTTCTTGACTTGTGCGAGCTTTACTGCTTTCTTAAGTTTTCTTGCAGCAGGAGATACAACTTCCACTTTGGTAACACGGGCAATTCTTTTCACATGCTTACCTTTCAAGGCCGATTTGATACGATCAGAAATTGTTGCTTTTGTTTTAGGTGATGGTGATTTCTTCGGTGATGGAGTAAGTGAGGGAATTGGTTCATCAAATTTAGGTGTTGAGTCCTTTGGAGAGGAAGATGGAGGTGTTGAAGTGTGAGGAGGTGATTCAGGAGGTGTATTCGGTTTGGGTGATGATACAGGTGAAGGTTGAACTGGTGGTGATTTCTGCTCCTGTTGAGGGTTATAAACAACCATAGCAAGTTCGGTTGGAGGAATTGATGGAGAACGGATGTAGCTATCGGCTTCCAAGTTAGCTTGAGCATCCTCCTTAAGTTTCCTTTCTAATTCCTCTTGTCTTGCCATTGCTTCCTCAAGTTCCTTAGCAGCATTAGTAGTCTTATCACCAAGAATTTCCTTTTCATCTTCAGGATTCCAGTCCATATTGTCTTGATGGTGTAGTTCCTCCCCCTGGTTATCATCAAACATGGAGTCTGAGATTTCTCTGTCAGTTAAGACTATATTGCTCTCTTGTTCTTTCTCCGTCTCTGTCTGAGCTTGTTCTTCCAAGTCGGGTTGATAAACCGAACTTGGTTGTTGATGAATGACAGATTCAGCCTTCCCAGGTTGAATAACCGTATCAGGCTGAACCGTAGTTGTAGCAACTCCAGGCCCTCCGGGTTGATTAACCGGATTAGTGTGGATCGAAGCTACTTCTTGAACGGTGCCTAATCCTCCTGCTCCTTACTTCATTTCATACTCCCTTTGTTTCTCAACAGCCAATTGTGCTCTTCTTTCTTCATCCTCCTTAGTTGACTTTCGACTCAACTTTTGTGCATTTTCAAAGTTGATCTGATTTTGAAGTTCAGCTTCTTCAACAGTCATAAAAACAGGAGTCTCCTCTTCTGATTCAGATGCTTCAGATTCAGAATCTTCATCAATAATCCCAGTTGGTTCAGGTTTTAGTTGAGGTTTACTAGGTACTATTTTCTTGAGAGATCTTGGATGCGGTTTCTTTGGAAGTGAGGCACTTGATGCACTACCAGTCTTAGACCTGCTTCGAGAACGGGTCTTTGTAGATCCTGACCTTCAACCAATTTAGAAAGTCCCACTCGACGTTCATGGAATGCCTTATCATATGCAAGAAATGCTTGAGTTTCTTTTATTTCATCGGTCATTAGAAACTCTGGCAGTCTTGCCCCTTGTTTGTGCGTGCTCCCTTTGGGAAAGTAGACTTTGCGGAAAGTTTTATCCAGCTTGTATGGATGAATCTCTCGATCGGTAGGTCGTCAATCATTGTCCTTATGTAAGTCTAGCAGATAACTTATGAGAACTTTGGTGTAACGGACAAAAGAGATTTGTTTGAAAGCTTTCCGCATCTGGAATAGTATATCTTCCCAAATAAGGGCTGCAAAGTCAATCTTTTCCTGGTTCACGAACCCCTAGAAGACTTGAAGATGAAGTAGTCTTGGGTGCTCAAAGCCACTATCTCTACCGGATATTGAACGAGTTATAATGTAGAAGATAGTTCTCCAGGGCTGAGGTATGTATTTAGCATTGACTTTAGAGATCTTGGTTAATGGTGTATCGGGTTGAACATCATAACCAATGTCTACAAGGAATTGCATGATTTCAGATTCTGATGGTGTCGGGTAGAATTGGTTGGAAGATTCAGGTGCATCTGGAAGGTCTAAGGCTTTGAGGAGGTGATAAGGTGTGACTCTGATCCTTTTACGATCCAGTTTGCATGTGAAATACTTGTCATCACTGCTCAGTGTGAAAGTATCCCAGAATTGATGTATGTATAGTTCTGGAATGGTGTCAGAGCTGTCAAGAAGGTTTCTGCACTTATGTGCTTTGAGTATTTCCACAGCAATCTGGCAGCTTGGGTCAGAACACTTTATCTTGTCAAGCTCTACTCGTGCATTGTTTTTCCCAATCTCCAAAGAATACCCATGAGGAAAAACTTCTTCTTTAGTGAGTGTTGGAAGAGGTTGTTGTTGTGGTGCAGCCATTTGATGTAATCTGAAACAACAATCAAGTACAAATATGAATATACATGATTGTTAGCACATGTTAAAACTAGATACAACACATGGCATCCATTTGCATTTATGATTGGTTGTTACATGCTTGATCAAATAATTTATCAAGATATTACCAAATTCTATAAAATTTGATTCATTTCGATAAGTATAAAAGATATATCTAAGGAAATAGATCAAATTCTATAAAAGATCACAATTGCGATAATTATGGCAATTGCGATAATTATGCAATTGCGATAATTATCCATTAGCGATAATTAGGCAATAGCGATAATTATGCAATAGCGATAATTATGCAATAGCGATAATTAGGCAATAGCGATAATTATGCAAATAGCGATAATTATGCAATAGCGATAATTAGGCAATAGCGATAATTATGCAATAGCGATAATTAGGCAATAGCGATAATTATGCAATAGCGATAATTATCCAATCGCGATAATTTTGGCAATCTCGATAAACTCTTGTACAAGAGTTTCCGATAACTTTGAAGATGAACAGCCACACAGATTCTTATCGAAATTCATTATAACTTAGATTTTTCAACCACAGATTATCTTAATCAGTTTTTATGACAAAACTAAACAATCTGTCCAAGTTATAACAACATTTATCCACAAAAACTCAATAATCAAACTGCTAGTGTTCGTTGTTCTTCATAAACCCTTAAACTCAATTAATCCACTTAACGTGTTTCTGGGCACAATCTAAGCATGCATACATTCAATTAAACTCATAACAACAACATCCCAACATACAAATTACACAATAACACTCAAATACAGATTTCCCCAAATTTGTCGCTTAAACCCTAAAACATAATTCTAACGATTTGAAATTTCTGGGAGTGATTAAGCATACAATCTTGGTTTATTATCAATATTTAAGCATTATCGTACAATTTTTCTCAACTAAAACACTCTCATTCGAAGATCCCCAATTTTACGCAAACCCTAGAACTAAAATTCACAATTGTGATAGTTTTAACCGTTGGATCATGATAATATTTAAAACCATCTGTTATAATGACATGTTAAGCACAAAAATACTCACAAAATATGATGATCGTGAGTGGATTGACAGATTGAAGGATGGCCGTAGATGATGGTGGGTGGTGGTTTTTAATACGGTAGGTGAAGTTAGTCAGAGTAATAACTGCGGTAGAATTATTTTGACATTTTATATCTTTTAACAATTTTTGCAATTTTAACAACTTTAGTCCCCTAACCTTAACGACTTTGAATTCTAAGTCCTAAACCACCATCATACTAACACTAAGTCTTATATTTTACATTTAAGGCACACAACTTTTTCATCTTGAGATCTTATCACCAAAACATTGTGAAGCAACAAATTTCTGAAAGCGTGCAAGTACAAGTTTAAAAAATTGTGGAAAAGATTATGTCTCCCCCTCAACACGTGTTCAAAAAATAATTTGTGACATTTTAAAATGAACAAGGTGTTGGATAAGGGTTTGTACTTGCAATTTTTTTTTTTTTTTTTTATTATTATTATTATTTTTTTTATCATTATTATTATTATTATCTATACTATATATTAAAACAGAGTTTTTGCTGACATCATGAAAAAGGCTAATTGCTGATGTGTCAAATAATTGGAGCTCCAATTGAAAACTTCATGGTTATTTATGATGTCATTTTGATATTTTGGTTATTTTATTTAAGATTGTTTTTGAGTTGGGTTTTACCCGACATACATGCTTTTTCCACGATTTGAATTTCAAATTGTCATGGTTACCAATGCAAATTCTTGGACTTTTAAACCACGCTTATTGAAATTGCTTCACCATACCACACTAATTTGAAATTCAAATTTACTACACCCTTTGTTATCCTTCTGTTTTTTTATGAAGGATGTTTCTTTAAATGATTAAACATCCTAGGGATACTTTTGTTTTGGTGTCATGTAGCCAATTTGTTTGATGAAATGCTTGATGAGATATGAAGAACTCTAACGCTGAAAGAACTCACTGTAATAGATGTACATGTGTTTTAACCCTGGAAAAGAAGCTCTTCTAAGGTACTAATTTTGTATAGTTATTTTAGTTTGCTCGTGTAAAAATCTGATAAAATAAAACCCGTTTTGATGTTGTTGCAGGAAAAAGGTATCATACAAATTAAAGTTAATGATGGGAAGGCAAATTATTATCGAGATATAACACTGCCCAAAGAGTCCAAAGATACTGTAAATTGCTTTATGCGTAAGTGTTTGATAGAATGTATAGACTAAAAACATTTGCTTTGACATTTTGAATAATCAATTTTGACTATTTATTATGCAAATTAGCTTTTTCAAGAACACAATTAGTACTTTGTTTTACATAAACAGGTGTGAAGTATGTATTTTTGTTCTGCATTAGATTTGAAATTGCACAATTTTGCAAAATGCAATGAGAATTATTCGTGCTCCAACTATTAACTTCTTGGCTGGGCACAGTGGTGACCCAACTTGACCCATGTTTCCGGCTGCCACGTCAGCTTTCTCTCTCCGACGACCAGACATGACCCAAGTGCCACAATGGTGACTGATTTTTTTTTTTATTATTAAATATCAAACGTTAATGTGTATACTATCGGTCGAATATACAACCGATTGTGTGTTTTGCTACTCCACAACCGATATTCGAATAAGAAGCCACATTGGAGACAACCGATCTTCAAATCGGTCGAAGGCAACGAACAACCGATATATTCCGTTCCATTGCGTCTAGCCTTAACTTCTTTTATTGTAACATATGTGACGTAGGTACTTATTTTCAAGTGTGTATTTAGCTAACATTCCATTTCCAGATATTAATTTTCTGCTGAAAGATAGAGAGACTAAGGTGCAGTTTGGTTCGGGTATTTCATGTGGAATTGAATGATAGATTGTCAAAAAAAATTGTTTGGTTGATTTTCATACCACTGACACATTCCTAACAGTTACATTTGACCCCACTTTTTCATTCCACCGCAATTTGGTAGCTTTTTGGTGGGTTTCACAAAAATGGACCAATAAAAAAAATAAAAAATTTGATGGTTTTATTTTAGTCACAAATTATTTATTTATTTATTATTATTATTTTTTTTTTATTTTAAAAAAATATATAAAATAAATTTATCACTCATTTATTTTCTCTCTCCTCATTTAATTCAAACCTATACTTAAATCCAATTTCTTTCAAACCTTTCCCAAATCCAAATCCGATTCCAATCCCACTTGCGAACCAAACGCACCCTAAACATCTAAACTTGGAATTGTTCATATGTTCCAGTTCTTTGGCGAAACAACTGGTTTTGGGTTTTTGCCATTTGGTCTTTCTGTCAGTCATAACTCATAAGAGGTACTACCTCCGTCCCATATTAAGTGTCCATAATGGAATCTTGGGATGTCCCAAATTAAGTGTCCAGGGAATATTTTCAACCAATGAGAAGAGACTTTAGTGGGTAATAGTGATATTTGATTGGTGAAGAGTGTAGTTAGTGGAATTTCCTAAAACTTTGTGCATTTGAAAAATGGACACTTAATATGGGACGGAGGGAGTAGTATTTAGTTGATGTCATGAATGCTTGCGGTTAATATGTTTTACGAGTTTCCTTCTATTCAAATATTCCAATTCTAATGGTTTCAAATATTCCAAGTGGACATGGGTAGCTTAGTAATGCTGCACAAAACTTTGTGGACATCTAATTGTTGATTATAATAATTTCTTTCACTAAGCAAAAAAAAAGTTATTCAACTTATACATCTTTGTAGTTCTACCTTTTTTAATACTATTTTCGTATATTCTTTTGGAATCTTAATCAAGTATTTTATGTATATACGCAGGAGAGTTTGCAAGGAAAACAAACTTGAATAGACATATAGCACCACTGGTGGAAACTTTGGTACATAAGCCACAAAACTTTTAAGCTTCATTTTAGCACTTGAGCACAATGGTATCACTAGAAAAACAATGACAACATGTCTATACTACTTTGCCCATTTATTTCCCAATTAGGACGAATACTCTGATTACTAATGTAGTTTTATTGGTAGTTTATATGATTTTTAACAAAGTAAACTCCAAGTTTCCAACAACATATGTGTAGAGACTATAGAATGTGATTTTATAACTTTTGCTAAAATATTTAGCTCACCCTTAATTAAATTATGCGCATTCATGTTTATAGAGAGTATAGAATGTGATTTTATAACTTTTGCTAAAAAATTTAGCTCAACCTTAATTAAATTATGCGCATTCATGTTTATAGAGAGTATAGAATGTGATTTTATAACTTTTGTACGCATACCTTGTGGGGGAAAGTTTGGTATTCTTTTTTTGCATCATAACTGGTTCATGTATGTGGCCTATGTAAAATTGGGTCCCATGGGATGAGTTTTGCATCGATGTTACTTTGAAGGTATCAGATTAAGGTTTGTAATAAGCATTATTCAGACATTTTATGTCTGAATCTGAATACCACGTCTGAATCTGAATTAGTGGTCCAAAAGTCTGAATCTGAATTATTTTAGACTGTTTGTTTTTATAAAGTGTCTGAATAAACAAAAAACAATCCTTTCGCTATAAAACAAACCAAAAGACCTTCCATTCATGATTATTAATAAAAAATCAAGACCAAGATGAGGAGATAAGGATTGAAAAGAAGTAGGTGCAAAGTTTAAGCTTTTCAGATGTAATCAGACATATTCAAATGTCTGAATGAATCAGACCCTATTCAGATGTCTGAATAAACAAACAGTCTAAATCTGAAAACGTCTGACCGAATCAGACTTCAGACGTATTCAGATCTGAATGAGCCGAAACAAACACCACCTAAGCTTTTCTAATAAGTATTCTCATATGACATACAAATTAAGCTTTTACATGTATAAATCTATCCAAGTTGCATGTATGCTTAGTTAATAGAAAAGAGACTTGTCGTTTTATGTACGTGTCTATTTTAGATGCTTCATTCTGCATTAAATTCAAGAAAAAATTACACGGATGGTCCTTGTGGTTTACACGAATTTCAAGTTTGGGAGCTATTTCATTTTAATTACGCCACAGATACCTATTTTGGGAAACGTTTCACGCGTTTGGTCCCTAAGTTGGATGGACGTTATCTTTGACCGTTAAGTGTTTAAATATTACTTACGTTTCACGCGTTTGGTCCCTAAGTTGGATGGACGTTATCTTTGACCGTTAAGTGTTTAAATATTACTTGCCCGTTAGTCCCTCCGTTAGTTTTGTTTGCATCGTTAGTTCTATATGTTGGTCAAGGGTCAACTCAACGGGTCGGTGCCACGTGTCACCACCTGAGTGGTGCCACGTGGCATTAGGGTCATAAACGGGTCGGATCCGGGTCAGATCGGGTCATAAACGGGTCGGGTCGGATCTGGGTACGGGTCGTGTGCCATGTGGCATGTATAATATACATGACGTTTGCCTCAGCTGGGATTCGAACCCAGGACCTCTCGTGTGAGAGTGAAGCACACTTCCAGCTGCGCTGGAGTGTGACTTCAATACATACATGCAATATTAATTATATAACACAACATTAAAGTAAGCATCTACAAGGTTCTTGATTAAAAGTAGCATTAACACACACCGGTTGTTTATGAGCAGGTTCCAATT
The DNA here is from genome assembly GCA_021014915.2 of Artemisia tridentata subsp. tridentata. NCBI lineage: Eukaryota > Viridiplantae > Streptophyta > Magnoliopsida > Asterales > Asteraceae > Artemisia > Artemisia tridentata. The sequence continues at coordinate 256,816,271 of CP139505.1, forward strand.
CACTATGATGCGAAACCTGTCACGAATTGACAGACTTTTATGTGACATTTTGTAATATGCTCCATTGCATGTAAATGTGAAAATACACCATGATTACTTTTGTTTTTTCTTGCATAAACTCTAACATTCTTTTATGTGGTATTTTGTAATATGCTCCATTTCATGTAAATGTAAAAATACGCCATAATTACTTTTGTTTTTCTTGCATAAACTCTAACATTCTTATAACAGTATAAATTTAACCAGCCCGTGTATTACACGGGTTATTAGCTAGTTATTATTATTATTATTATTATTATTATTATTATTATTATTATTATTATTATTATTTATTTTATCATATATATTTACAAAGATAGTTTAGATGTTTGACTCATTTAATTGTTTTTGAGAAAGTTTTCCAAATCATTTGGAGTCAAACATCGCATACCAATCCGGTGAACCAAATCCACAAATCTTGCATGAGGCAAGGCTTTTGTGAATAGATCCGCCAATTGGTGTTCCGTTCCCACAAAATACAATTCAACAGTACCCTTTTCCACGTGTTCCTTGATGAAATGGTATCGGAGATCAATATGCTTGGACTTTGAATGCTGCACGGTGTTGCATGAAATAGCAATGGCACTCTTGGAATCACAGTACATAGGAATCTTGTTGAATATGTATCCGTAGTCCATCAGTTGTGATCGCATCCAGATGACTTGAGCACAGTAGGCAGACATGGCCACATATTCAGATTCTGTTGACGACAGTGAGGTGCAGTCTTGTTTCTTTGATTGCCAAGAGACGAGCTTGTCACCCAAGAATTGTACTCCCCCTGATGTACTTTTGCGTGTGTCTAAGCACCCTGCATGGTCAGCGTCTGAAAATGCAACAAGTTCAAACCCAGAATCCTTTGGATACCAGATCCCCAAATTAATGGTTCCCTTTATGTATCGAAGGATTCTTTTAACGGCTGACAAATGCCGTTCAGTTGGTCTAGACTGATATCGGGAGCAAAGATATGTGGCAAATACAACATCCGGTCTGCTAGCTGTGAGATACATGATCGACCCAATCATACTACGATACTTCGTAGGATCAATGGGTGTCCCATGTATGTCAGTATCTAGCTTCGGGGATGAGGAGGACATTGGGGTATTATAGGTGTCACAGCTGGTCATACCATGCTTTTTCAGGATTTCCTGAGCATACTTTGACTGACTTAGAAATATACCACGGGGCGACTGATGAACTTGCAATCCTAGAAAGAATTTAAGTTCACCCATCATAGACATCTCAAAGTTTTGTTTCATCAGTTTAGAAAAAGCGTTTGAATATTTTTTATTGGTTGAACCAAAAATAATATCATCCACATAAATTTGAACAATGAGAATGTCTTCCCCGTGTGTCTGTATAAATAAAGTCGGGTCAACAGTTCCTATGGTAAAATGATTAGCAAGGAGAAATGCAAACAGTTTATCGTACCACGCCCTCGGGGCTTGTTTAAGGCCGTATAGGGCTTTCTTAAGCTGATATACACGGTTTGGATGATCTGGGTCCACGAAGCCTTCTGGTTGTGACACGTACACCTCTTCTCGGATTTGTCCATTGAGAAATGCCGTCTTCACATCCATCTGATAGACTGTGATGTTCTTGTGGGCTGCATATGCCAGAAACATTCGAACTGCCTCAATCCGAGCCACTGGAGCAAACGATTCCTCGAAGTCAATACCCTCTTCTTGGCTATACCCTTTTGCTACCAGTCGGGACTTGTTACGGATGACGGTACCATCTGCATCTAGCTTGTTCTTCCAAATCCATTTCAATCCAAGAACATAAACTCCATCTGGTCTTTCCACTAATTCCCAAACTTCCAAACGTTTGAATTGTTCCAGCTCTTCTTGCATGGATTCTATCCAGTTGTCATATGTAAGGGCTTCTTTGATGTTTTTATGTTCAGATTGACAGACAGTGAGTGCATACATGCAGTGTTCACTATCTGAGTGAAGTTTTTGTCTTGTCATGACTGGATTGTCAGGATTTCCAATTATATTTACCAAGGGATGATCTCTTGTCCATTTGTGGGTGGATGGAAAATGTTGAATGTTGTTATGGTGATATGACGGGTCCATATTGCTCGAGGATGACTCTCCTGTTTCTGGAATAGTTGGTGGTGGAGCAAATGGATTAAAAAATGCATTCTCGTCATACCCTGAAGGTGTGGGAACTTGGTTAGAAGTGGGGGAAGAATCTTCAACTGCAGGTGGAGGTGTTTGTTCCATGGGTGATGAGGGTTCAGGTTGAGGTGCATCGTTATCAACTGCTGTAGAAGTAGTTGCAGATTGATCATGTGCTTGATTTGGGACATGTTGAGCAGCGGAACTGGTGGAAGCATCTGATGCACTACTAACACAAACTTCATCAAACATTGGTGCAAACAAATCTTCCAGATCCTTCCTGTTAAAGGGTAAGGGTGCAGCCGAAGATTCAGGGAAGTTTAGACGGTTATGTTCGGGTTCTAAGCGGTCTTGCTTAGAAGCCATTTCCGTGAGTTCATCAAAATTGGCGTGTATAGTTTCTTGAATTTCCCCAGTCCGACGATTCCAAATTCTATATCCCTTAGAATTCTCACAGTAGCCAACAAATATCCCGATGTCTGCTTTAGCCTTTAATTTACCAAGAGCATCTCTATCATTTTTCGGGTAACACAGTGCTCCAAAAACATGAAAGTAGTTGATGTTTGGTTTTCTGCCTTGAATAAGCTCATATGGAGTTTTGTTGTGTCGTCTGTTGATCATGCCGCGGTTCTGGGTATAACATGTAGTATTAACAGCTTCAGCCCAAAGGTAGTCTGGTAATTGGGCATTGATCAACAATGTTCTAGCTGCTTCCACAAGCGTACGGTTTCGTCTTTCAACTACACCATTCTGTTCGGGAGTGCGAGCAATTGAATATTGATGAACAATCCCCTGCTTCTCAGTGTATTCCCGAAGGGTTTGATTCTTAAATTCAGTGCCGTTGTCTGTTCGAATAATCCTGACGGTGTTACGGACTTGAACTTGAATCTTTGTGAGAAACGTGATGACCATTGAAGGAACTTGATCTTTTGTCCGAAGAAAGTAGACCATGTCCATCGTGAGTAATCATCCACTATTACCAAAATATACCTTTTCCCGTTTATAGTTTGAACCCGCATTGGACCACACAAATCCATATGTAGTAGCTGTAGGACATGATCTGTGCTATGTTCTGTTTTGGGAGGAAAGTGAGCACGGTGACTTTTCCCTTGTTCACATGCAGAACACAAATGATCTTTGGCATATCTGAATTTGGGTAATCCGTCAACCAATTTATTCCTTGCAAGGTCAGTCATGGTTTTGAAATTGAGATGAGACAATCTTTTATGCCATAACCAAGCCTTTGTGGGATTAGCCTTGGAGAGTAAACAAATAGGAGATGATTCTGTCATGCCTTCAAAGGATATGGTGTATAGACTGGTTCCCCGTTTTCCTTTCATCAAATCATTTCCTTGAAGATCACGAATGAAGCAAGTTTTCTCCCGAAATGCTACTTCTAATTCTCCGTCACAGAATTGTCCCACTGAGAATAGATTGTGACCAAGGCCTTCAACATAGTATACACGACTGATCTCGATGTTCCCATTAACATAATCTCCATAGCCCATTATTGCTGCGAAGTGATCATTCCCGAACCTGACCGTTCCGATGAACTTTGCGATAAAGTTTGTGAGAAGCTTGAGGTTGCCGGTCATGTGTCGGGAACACCCGCTATCAACAATCCAGAGGACAATTTGTATCACCTGCATCACAAATATTGGAAACAGGTGGAGAATTGGTAACGGTTGGACCCGTTGGGTTAGTAACACAAGATTTAATTATCTTAGGAACCCATGTAAAACTTGCTGTGTTTTGTAACCAACGTTGCCATGTCCAACTAGTCTCAGCCTTTTTCCTAATAAATGCACTAGGTGATTTGGTTGTCTTGGGTTTGGCTATGGGTGTTTCTATGGTTTGCTCAGAAACTACTAGTGGTGGTTTCCTTAAAATGGACTTGGAAACAGTTTTGAGCCTAGAGGAAGAGCCACTAGTTCGTTTCTTTTTTCGTTTCAACAGAGTTTTAGCAATGCAGTTTTGATGATCACCAGATAATATACTAGCACGAAAAACAATACAACTAGCATCTATCATAACATCATCATTAACATTCATAGATTTAACGTCTGTTACATCATTACTAGAATTAGACTTAGATAAGTTTGATTCTATTCCTGATATTACATGCGTTTTATTCGAACTACTTGCTTTAACTTCTGCAGACTTAGATGATCCATTCCTAGGTTTCCGGACTCTACGCTTCTGTTGTTTCTTGTAGGTCTTGGAGTTGCTAGCCTTAGACATGGTATCTAATCCTGTGGAAATTGAAGTAGTGTCATTAGTGGTTAAGTCTGATGCTCGGGTAATTGCCTTGTCTACTGCATACATCCCTGGGGCAATCTTATGAACTTTTGCTTTGCCTTTGTCTAAAACTCTGAGTTTCTTTTTCAGATCAACAATGATGTGTTGGTATTCTTGATTTTTGGAATCTAAAATTCTGTTGAGTCGGACTGTGTCATTTCTGTTTTGAATAATTTCATCCAGATCCTTTTCATATTCAAACAGTTTATGTCTTAAGACATCATTTTCATTTTGATTCTCACTTTCAGAAGTATGACTGTTTCGAAATGACAAAGTTGTTTTTAGATGTTGGTAATTTAATTCAAATATGACACTTTGATGTTGACACCAGTCAAGCCTCTTTTGAAGATTGAAAACTTTGTTTTCCACATCATGGTTGATTTGACGAAGATCCTCATTTTCTTTTACCAAATTTTCTATCTCCATTTGCAACATCTCAACATTTACAGCATGATCATTCACAAGTAACTCATTGCATGACTCATAAAGAGAATTCATTATCACAGAAACAACGTCATAACACAGAACTTTTTCTAAGAGTCGATCATTTTCTTTTGCTAAAGTTTTCTTTTGAAGTTTTTGTCTTTGAACTTTGTCGTCTTTAGCTTTGAAAATGCTCTTCATTGATGCTACTTCCGTTTGTAATTCTTGTTCCCATTGTGTTGCACATTTCTTCAGATGTTTGACATGAGGCAGAATTTTCTTTTAAAGAATATCTCGCTTTTCTTTCGCGACTGGGGAAAGAAATGTAGAGACTTCGATTTGAGAACTAAACTCAATTTCATTCTCCAAAAGAAATATGTCTTCCATAAATGTCTTAAAATATTGAAGAATTCGACATTCTTGAGGCATTTGTGGATCAACTTCATCCTCTGTCAAGGCATCCTTGAGATGTGAAACAGTCTTGGACACAGGAATTACTGAAGAAGAAGCATGTATGTAGGTGTTTAACAACGTTTGTTCTAGTTTGTCCTTTGGAGGGACAAATGATTTACTGATATGAGGTCTTGCGTTATAATCATAATGAACTCTGGAAAAATCTTTGTCTGTTTTTGGTCGACTCTCAAGTTCTTTTTGACGTTCAAGATGTGCAAGTTCTTCATCATGACTAAGCACAACAACTCTTTGAAAGGTATCATCAAGTAATAATTCTGCATTGTATAACTTGGGATTTTTGCTGAGTGCTTTAGAAAGAAAACGTGGTTGGTCACAGCCAATAGCAAATTCAAATCCTTTCGGAACTGGTTTTACCGTTAGCCTTTGAATTTGAGTTATTGATTCACCATTTTTGTATACAATAGTTTGAAACTCTTTAAGTTTGGATTCCAAAGTGACAATTTCTTCAAGATATGAGTTGACGCGTTTACTTGAGGCTTGCTTTTCTTCAAGAAGATTATTTTGAGATGTTGAAAGCTCAGATTGAGTTTTTAACAGCTCAGAATTTAAAGTATCAATTTGTTTTTTGAATTCAAATTGATCATTTTCTTTTTGAGAAAGGAGCTCAGCCTTGGAAACGGTTAGCTCACGAACTTGACTTTCTAAATCTTGAACTTTTACGTACTCTTTTTGGAAAGCAATCTCAAAACCTTTTTCACGTTTTTCTTGTTTTTGATATCCTGAAAGTTGTAGTTTATAGCACTCATTGTCCTTCGTTAACAATGCAATTTTTGCTTTTAGATTTTGATTGATTTCATTGCATTTCTCAATTTGTGATTGGGTGGTCATTAACAAGGCCTGAAGCTCTGAATCTTGATCAGGCAAAGGATCATTTTGTTCAAGATGATCATAATTTTCATCGTCAATAGAATCATCAAATGAAACGACGGTTTTATCATCATCAAATGATACAACAGTGTTTATTTGATCATCTGATGGAGATGAAAATGATGAATTATGTTGAACAGAATTTTCATTTGTAGATGAAGATGCAGATGGTGAAGCAATTTCATGTATAAGACATTGTGGATCAGGTACCTGAGATAGACCATCGGTATCATAAACCAGGCCTGTCTCGGACATGTTCATCTCCTGCATGTTTGCCATGAGCATTACTGCAGCATTTGCCTCAAGATCTTCCATCTCATCATCAGATGCAACATTGGCCATAAAGCTTTGCTCATTCTTAGTCAAGATTCCTGCAGCTTTTTCATCCTTGAGAGCCATCAGAAGAGCTTCCTTATGGTATGCACTACCCTGAGTCCTAGGCTTAGAGCAAGCATTTGCCATATGACCACACCCACCACAGTTGTAGCACGTGATTGAAGTATTTGCAATGCCTTTCTGTCCATTCCCAGCCATTTGATTTCTTCTCTGAGTAGTTCCCATACTGTTCCTGTTACCCTCTGCAGAATTGAACCTGTTCCCTCCTGACTGAAACCTTTGAGACCCATAGTTTCCACTGTTTCCTGAACCATATATGATAGAAGACCGATTCTGAATGTCTACTCTACCATCGTTAATAACAGCTTGATTCCTGGTATTGGAAGATGAACGAAGACGATTGTTGGATTTGGTGAACTTGCCAAATGCCCTAGCAATTAATCCAAATGCTTCATTGAGATAGTTGAATGCATCCTCTTCTTCATCATAATCAGCGTTTGAGTACAACATGGAATCTGAGTTGTTATATGGAACCATTTGGTTGTCAGAGTATTGTGATGGTGCTTCATATGGAATGATTTGGTTAGAAGGTTGTTGTTGAAAACTTGGTTGGAAAGATGATTGACCAAATTCCTGGTTTGGTAGTGGAAAGTTGGATTGAACAACAAGAGCAAGCGAGTTAGGTGTTGGTGCTGATATGAAACCGCCTCGTGCTGCAACTTCCTTATCTACCTCAGATTGATGTTGTTTCAGAAAGTCATACATTAGTCCATACTTGACTTCACCAATCTTCTTAGTTTGCCTGACAAATATTGCATATTTCTGCCATTCTGGTCCAAGGCAACCCAGAAATTTTGAATTGATAGCAATCTTAGGTAACTTGATGTCATGACGATCGAGGTCATTTACAACATTTGTGAAACGGTGGTAGTATGATTCAATTGTCTCCCCTGGTTCCATGATGAAATTATTGTATTCCATGTAAAGCTTTGACTCAAGGTCTTCTTGATTTAACTCAGTCCCTTCCATTAGAAGATGCACATGTTCCCACATGTATTTGGCAGTCTTTTGAGCATCAATACTTCGGTAAATAGGATTGGGAATTCCCTGAAGTATGTAAGACATTTCCAATTGATTTGCCTCTTGTTGCAATGTTTGTTCAGTTGTGTAGTTAGTGACAGCAATGGGAGTTGATGTCTCTTCTCTTTCTGAAGTTCCTTGAACAACAGTTATTGGAAGTGGAAAGGGTCCTTCTTCAATGACTTGCTTGAGATATTTCCCATGGGGTTTTCTGAGTTCAATGAATCTGAGGAATCTACTAGCCCATTGCACATAGTTACCAGGTGTCAGCATAGGTGGAGTGTCCTGATTCCCAGCCTCATGTCGGGATTGCTGACTGCTGATTGCCTCACACATCTTGTTAAACCAATGTGGTTCTCTGGAGTAGGATGGATTGTTCAGCATTTGATTCTGTTGCATGATTTGTTGTGGGGATACTTGTGGTGGAGAGAGAAATTGATGTTGTTGCACGAATGCTTGTTGTTTGTTGATACTGAGGATGAAAGGTTGCATGTTGTTTGAGAATTGATTGCTGTAACTGAAGATTTTTGTCCAATTGCGATAAGTACTGTTCACCCAATTGCGATAAACTCCAAATAGCGATAAGGAAAATAGAAATTGCGATAAAACTTAAAATTGCGATAAAAATGACAATTTGAATAAGTTATCTTAAATTGCGATAGAAAAGGCAATTTGCGATAATTTATCAGAATTGCGATATTTTATGGCAATTTCGATAATTTTATCTAAATTCCAATTTCAATAATTCTCAACTCTTATACAAGAGAAGAGAAGCAACCAAGTCGAAGTATTTTCACTTTCTTATACAAGGAAGTAAAATACTAAGTCCCAATGCCGATAATCTGAAGATCTGCCAATTGCGATGAAACCCTAACTTGTCGGAATTCGAATCGCGATAAACCCTAAGTTGTCGGAATTCACCCAGAAGCCAAAATGCACTGTTCACCAACTTTACCAATACGCGACTTTCCCGGATTTCACTAAATCGTCTAGAAAACCAATAACAAACCGATTGTTTTGATTGTTAACGATTAGAAACCACAAAGTATGATGAAGTTTAAGATCAATAGCGTTGTAAATGGAAATTTGATGAGATTTGTAGAGCTTTTTGACGAGATGATGAACACATACCAACAAAAAGAGATTAACGATGAAACTAGAACAGAAACCTTACTTAATCGTTAAAACCAACCTAAAATACGATTAGATCTACTCAAAACACTATCCTAACTATCCGTTTGGTGAATGATACCACTTGAAGGTCGTGTATATCTCAACAACACACACACGTATGAAAGATAATAAGTACTTACTACTACAAATCTAATAAGCTACGATATAGAGATAAGAGAATAAGCTAATAAGAGAAGAGAATGAGAGATGAAGAAGAGAGATTTGGAAGGAATTCAATTCATACGATTAAGGAGCAAAGCTTCCGCTACATACATGAAAAACCAACAACTAAAATGAGCTCCCTACCCTTCTATTTATAGGCAAGGGATTAGGGAAACTCTTTCAATATTGTTTCTAGAAGCATTAACACTTAAATGGGCGGTCCATGGGCTTCTAATGGACCGCACCTTAAACGCAAATATAAAGCCCTATTTAAGCAACATGTATCGAAATGGTCAAGACTTGAAATATTACAAAACGTGTTCCTAACAATTGCGAAAGGAACTTTAGCAGTAATTGCAATAAAGTTGTTTGACCAGCAGATTTGATAGCGTTGACTAGAAGTTATACAATTGCGAAAAGAAGGACCACTTTTGCGATAGAGACAGCTGTCAACAATTTCGATATTCACCTTTTTATATAAATTGTCAAGCACCACAATTCCTATAAACCCCTTTTTATCTAAATTTTCAAGCACAACAATTCCTATAAACCCTCTTTTATAGAAATTGTCAAGTTCAACAATTCCTATAAACCCTCTTTTATCTAAATTTTTATACAAGAAAATAGATTTTTTTCAATGTCGATGTAGCCCACTTTTATAAAGTTTTTTTATACAAGAAATTGATAAAATCTTTGATGCGAAGATGATTCGAACCGTAGCCTTTGTAACACTTTTTCTCGATCAAAATTTCATGCACAACCTTATGAACTTTTTAATACCAAACTTCCAACATTGCACAAATCTCACAAAGCTCCAACAGTGCACACGTATGAACTTTTTAATACCAAATCAAAGGACACGTTAACCTCCAACAGTGACAAAGCTGCTACCCTTTTGTTTTATAAATGATACGTCAAAACTCCAACAGTACACAAACAACAAGACACGTTTTGTTTTTTTTAAGAAAAAAGTACGCAACTCTTTGGATAAAAAAACACGAACACAACTTTAATCCTACCTCTTTGTTTGGCGGATGATACCACTTGTAAAGAACTAGATCTCCTTTATCAAACAACTAAATATGATATAATAAGCACGACACAACAAGAAATAGAAGAAACCACTTATCAATATATGATATGACGTTGAATATAATAATAAGAATAAGAGAAGTAGAAGTTAATAAGAAATAATAAAGAAGAGAATCAGAGTGGCGCACAGTAGAGAAAATAAGGAACGAGTGTAATATTAAATTGGAGAGAAAGAAAATAGAGAGAGGAGAATACAAAGACATACACGCTCCCACCTTACCCTCTCTAAAGCACACCTATCTTATGAGGTGGGAGTGTTGTATTTATAGATACAAGAGTGATGCCCTAGGGGGCTTTCAATGGGCTTGGTTGGGCTTTGTGTTGGACTTGGGTTTATACACTTTACTTGGACTTTTCTTTTACATGATAATAAGATCCAACACAAAGCTTACATAAACTATTTTAATACACATGATCGACACACATATTACAAAGTTAATATGAGATAAGTGACCATCACTTCAATATAATTTAAATGCTAACACAGAATAAACCAACCTTGTGTCTTATGTCTTGTATTAAAACTGAATTCGAACATATACCCATGTATATAGAGACCGCAATCTCTTGACAATAAACTCATCTCCAATGAGACACTGAGCACTACAATGTAACTCCTTTAAGTGTTTGTCAATTCGTAGTCATATGAAATATCTGAACAAACAAACAAGTTATCTTTAAACGTAATGGAGACGTTTAAGATATGATAAGAACACAGCCTTGAAAAATTCTACTTCATCTGCAAATAAGTAACAAATAACCTTCTTCGCCAACGAAAATAAAAACAAGCCTTTAATCTTTTAAGAACATAACCCAACTATCTTCTTTCTGAGAGTGTGTTCTTCCCCTTTGTGTGTGTAAACAGAGAACTCTTTGAAAGAAAACCAAAAAATTAAACCAAAATTGAATTTTTCTTCCTTCTTCTTTAACAAAAACCTTGTAAACTCCTAGATCCAGAGCCCCCCGCTCTGATACCATTTGTGAGGATGTACGATACACTTAATAGGATGTTAGTCCTTTATAACGAGTGTATGTGATACTTTGAGTGAATATGATTAAGTATGCGGAATCTACTTAACCACACTTAGAAGGTTATTTGATTATTGGAAATGGAACAGTGATGGTTGTTGAATTTGATAATAAACAATGAATGTTAACACCAAACGATTCAATATTATTTGAGAATAATACGAGTGATCTTCACTATCACTAGGGTTACAAAACCTTGAATCTCTAACACTAGCAGTAGAATGAAATACACTAGCAGTAGAATGATACTTAGTATATTTCTTTGAGCAGAACTAACCTTGTAAACGTTCAATTCCCAATACTAATCTTTAGAATATTTAATTCCCAACAATCCTCCCCTAAACATGTGATTTCCCTAATCAACATGTTTCTTCTGAATTAAACTTTGATTGTGAGGATCTTTCAAACACATCATAGTCAGACTCTTGATCTGAGCTTTTCCTTTGTTCTTCAAGATTAAGTATCTTTCTGTCTAACTTATCTACCTTCTGTGAATCTTTTTCAGCAATAACATCATCTTTCTTTATCTTGAACAATAGCAGTACTTTGAATAAAAAATGGTGCAATTTCCTTGGATGGAGGAATTATAAGAGGCAATGGTGTTGTGTATCTTAGATGCTTGTTCCAAGAAGTCAAATCATCTTTCAGCATGCCTTTGCAAGTGATGAACAAACGTAGTGAACTAAAATTGAAACTGAAAGCTCCTAGATAGAACTTTCTCCATTTGAATGCTTCATCCCTTCTGAATATATATAATACTCCAGAATCTTCATTTGAACTTTCTTCATTTGAAGAGCTTATTCCCAGTATCCATCAACTGAAAAAGTTTATTCCCAGCATCCATCAATTGAATTCTTGTTCTTATTATTGGCTGAATAATAAGACATGTTAGCTTCTCAAAAAGCTGACATCATAATCTTGTATGCTCTTGTCTTTTCCATTGTAGGAGGAGATACAACAACTGCTTGATCGATTTCTCCCCTGTTCTGAGCATACACAACCATAATCTTTCTTTCTTTATTGGTTAATCTTCCTCCCCTGAGATTGGAAGATCTCTCACCATGTACCAAAATATTTCCTCTCCTGTTTGGAAGATCTCTCACCATCATGTAAACTAGCAATTAGAACATGATTTTCAGACAATGGTGTACATGTTGGCCATCAATTCCTTTAAGAGTTTAATTTGATGCCCTTATCACTTCTAGGTGTGTTAACTCCTATGAGAGGTGATTCATGTGGCATTGACTCATAATCCATCATTTGATGGTTATTCTGAGCCACTTTGAAAATCCTTTTAAAGAAACTTTTGACTTAGTAGTATAAATAAGATTTTATTATTGAAAAATCATACTGCAGTCAACCATTTTAAAGGTATTAAGTGTGTAACATACACTTAATCAAGAATTCGGTTTAAAATAACCTCTGGTTGTGTGAGAACTAATGTTTTCAGTTATAAATAACTGCCTGTGTAAAGATAAACCTATTCAAAAGGCTTTCTTGACAGGGTTTCCAGCTCATAGCAGTTGTTACCTCTAACACAAGTGTTAGATTCACTTTTGCTAGCTGTTCTTTCTATCAGATGTCCTTAGACTTGCTCATTATACTAATTAAAGTATAAAATGATAGAAAGTGAGTTGTGTCAGTTACTATCTGACCAACTGAGTCATCAAGTCAATGTGAAACATCATAATCATATTTCAAGAAAGAAGTTTTAAAGAATTTATTAACTTAGGTGTAAACCTTTGTTAATGAATTCCCAAACTCAGTCCATCATAAACCTATTATGTCAGCAACTAAGATAATCATTCTGCTGCTTCCATTTCACTTGAAACTTCCTTTAAGTTCAATATTCATACCTGGAATTGTTAGTCCAAAACCAAGAAACAAAATGCAAAACATTTGTCTTATAGCAGTAGAATCATATGACTAACAGTATGAACTTAACAAACAAAATTTGTACTAGCAGTACAAACTTTTCAGTAACAGTAGTAATTAACAATGCTAGCAGTACAAACAAGAATTTATATACAAAAACACAGAGTTTAAAATCATTGAGGATTAAGCATTCCAATACTTGCTACCAAGTAATGAAACTTTCTAACATCAAAAGCTTTTGTGAGAAGATCTGCAAAGTTGTGATCAGAATCAATTTTAAGAACTTGAATCAACTTTTTCTCATTGCAGTCTCTAATAAAATGATGTCTAATTTCAATGTGATTTGTTTTAGAATGTTGCACTGGATTTTTAATGATGCAAAATGTACTACTATTATCAATATGTATGAAAGTGTTTAAGAAATTGTACCCATAGTCAAGAAGTTAGTTTTGAAGCCATAGGACTTGACCACAGCAACTTGCAGCAGCTACATATTCAGCTTCAGTTGTTGAAGTAGCCACAGTTATTTGCTTCTTACACTGCCATGAGATAAGTCTACACCCAAGGAATTGACATCCTCCAGTTGTTGACTTTCTATCCAAGCTTGCACCTGCATAATCACTATCTGAAAATGCTACCAAGTCAAAAGGTGATTCTCTAGAATACCATAGACCCAACCTACGTTGACCCTTGAGATATCTAAAAATCCTCTTGACAGCTGTGAGGTGAGAAACCTTTGGATTTACTTGAAATCTTGCACAAGCACAAACAGAGAACATGATATCAGGTCTTGATGATGTGAGATACATCAAAAAGCCTATCATAGATCTGTATGTGTGTACATCTACTTTTTCTCCATCTAAATCTCTAAGAAGTGGCTTCTCAGAGTCCATTGGTGTGCTTGCCACTTTTGAATCAGCAAATTGAAATTTTCTAAGAATCTCTGCAACATACTTATCTTGACTAATAAATATGCCTTCACATGATTGCTTAACTTGCAGACCCAAAAAGAATGTAAGTTCCCCCATGGAACTCATCTGAAACTTATCATACATAAGTTTCTCAAACTCCAAACACATCTCCTTCCTTGTAGATCCAAAGAGGATATCATCCACATACACCCGCACTAGTAAAAGATCATTCTTGTACTTCTTGATGAATAATGTCTGATCAATCTTGACTCTTTGAAATCCATTTTCTATTAAGTAGGAAGTCAGTGTTTCATACCATGCTCTTGGTGCCTGATGAAGGCCATAAAGAGCCTTAACTACCTTGTACACCTTGTCTGGATGATCTGGGTCAGTAACCCTTGGAGGTTGTGAGACATACACCTCTTCTTCAATAGTAGAATATAGAAGAGCACTCTTGACATCCATTTGATAAACTGTGAAGCCCATAAATGAAGCATAAGCCAAAAATAACCTAATGGCTTCAATACTTGCTACTGGAGAAAAAACCTCTTCATAGTCTATCCCTTCTTCTTGTGTGTACCTTTGGGCTACTAATCTAGCCTTATTCCTAATTACTATGCCCCTTTCACTGCTTTTATTTCTGAAAACCCATCTAGTGCCAATTACCCTTACACCTTTGGGTGAATCAACTAGCACCCATACCTTCTGAATCTTAAACTAAAGAAGCTCCTCTTGAATAGCTTCTACCCAGCTTGAATCATCTAGGGCTTTAAGAACATTCTTTGGTTCTGCTTGTGATAGAAAACATACAAACAAGCAAGAGTTTGAAAACTGATGCTGCTTTGAAGAATAAAGGGCATCAAGAAGCCTTTATTGGTCTGAAGACATCAGTTGTTGTCTAGTCTTCACTCCTGATTGTACATCTCCAATCACATTGTCCAGGGAGTGGACTTTGTGAATCCTTGTGTGTGGTGTAGAAGGAACTTGATAGTTAGGTGGGAGATTGTTGAAATCCACCTCTTCTTCTGAGAATTCTGCTTCATGAGTTTCTGATGGGCCAGCAGTAGAAACATTTGGCTCAGCAGTAGAAAAATTAAGCCTAGCAGTAGAATGCTCTGACTCAGCAGTACTAACATCAGTAGAAACATTCTCTTGTTCCTTTGTTCCATCTTCCTTGTTTTCATCTTCAATCCCTTCTTTAGCTTTATCAGAAGAAGGTTCATCATTTATTGAAGTTGAAGCCACACTGGTACTTATTGGCATCCATACAGAATCTTGATCTTTCTTTTTGTCTAGCCCTGCCTTATTTGTTGTTTCATCTCCTTTTGAACCTGAAAATTCATTAGTTTCTGCAACAACAGGCACATAATTCATAGAATGGGTTAGTGTCTCAAGATCAAATAGCCAATTAGGACCTTGACCTGCTACATTGGATTTATTCTCTAAAAATTCCACATGCAAGTTTTCCTCTACTCTTCTAGTTCTTGAGTTGTAGACCCTAAAAGCTTTGCTATTAAGAGAATATCCAACTAAAAATCCTTCATCTGCTTTACCATCAAACTTTCCTAGATGGTCTAAGGTATTTAGAATTGTCACATGACATCCAAAAGGTCTAAGAAATCCTATTGCAGGAATTCTACCTCTAAAAAGCTCATATGATGTCTTATTGTGAGATTTGACAACCAAAACCCTATTCTGGACAAAGCAAGCAGTATTAACTCCTTCAGCCCAAAAAGTGATAGGCAACTTAGAGTCGGCTAACATTGTTCTAGCAGCTTCTATGAGTGTTCTATTTCTCCTCTCAGCTACTCCATTTTGCTGAGGAGTTCTAGCTACACTAAATTCTCTCCTAATACCTTTTTCCTTGCAGAAGTCATCCATAACTCTATTCTTAAACTCTGTCCCATTATCACATCTAATGACTTTTACTCTTTTGCTTACTAGGTTTTCTATCTCTGTTATAAATGTTTTAAGAATGCTAGAAGTCTCATCCTTAGAACCTAAAAAGAAAACCCATGTAAATCTACTATAGTCATCAGTAACAACTAGACAATATCTTTTATGCATCATACTACTAACAGAAGTAGGTCCAAATAAGTCCATATGAAGCATAAACACTGATTGATCAATAGAGTTAAAAATTTTGGGCTTACAAGTGGCTTTGTGTTGTTTACCTTTAAGACAAGCAATACATGTTTGGTCATTTTCAAATCGTTTTTGAGGTAAACCTCTTACCAAACCATTCTTAACAATCTTATTTATGGTTTTGAAATTTATGTGACCAAGCCTCCTATGCCATTTCATAGATTCATCCAATGTGGCCTTTGCAACTAGACAACTAAGTGCCTCTTTAGGAACAATTTTCTTCATATCAACACTGTACATGTTGCTCTTTCTTGGAATTTTAAGAAGTACTTGACTTTCATCAGGCATCTTAAATTCAGAAGAAAGTACAAGACATTCAGTGTTAGTAAAAAGAACTTTGTTCTTTTTGTCACACATTTGTGAGACACTAAAATGATTATACTTTAGCTCTTGCACATAGTACACATCTTCAAAATCTAATTTACCAGTTTTAAGAGTACCTTTACCTATAATCTTGCCACCGATACCTCCTCCAAAGGTAACATATCCACCATCTAATGATTGAAAGTTGGAAAGATAAGACATGTTGCCTGTCATGTGCCTTGAACACCCACTATCTGAATAGCCTTGATCTTCATGATCTGTTGGTGAATGTTCCTGCACATAAATAAGGAAATTAGTTTCCTTGGGAAACCTAAGCCATTACTGACTTGGATTTGCCATGTGCATCAATGTAATTAAATCTCTTGAGAATAGTTGATGCACCATTGGATTTAAGAGGTTTCCAAATCCAACATGCTGAGGCCTTAACAGCATTGGCCTTCTTTTCCCTAGCAGTAGAACCCTTAGGTTTCCAAATTTGTTTTAGTGAAACTGCTCTTGTTGGAAAAGGTCTCTTAGCAGTTGTTTGTGCATGTTTGTAAGTTGTTTTTGCACTTTGTACTGCTGGTTTAGGGTAAAAAGAGTAAAAAGGTCTGGCAGTAGAAACTGCTTGTCTAGCAGTAGAATCTTTTGGTCTAGCAGTAGAAACTGCTTTTGGTCCAGACTTTGATGAAACTGCTCTGGGTGTTGTTCTAGTATTATTAGAGTGACTTTTTGGTGTTTGCCTTTTGAAATTCACCCTATTGTTTGTATACCCAGATACCCTTTGGTTGCAGAAAGCTGCAAGATGGTCAAATTCTCCACAAATGAAACAAGCTTTGTTATAGAAGTCAAAGTCATCACCTAGTTGGTGAGACTTAAGGCCATTCCAATTCCTTTGGTTGCCTTTAGGCTTGTTTGTGGTTCTGTATTGTTCACAATATCTAACTGGTTGCCTAACATGTTTAACATTGATTTTAGGCCTATCAGTATTATGTTTGACTATCTTAGGAACACTTGTTCCTGCTTTCTTAACCACTTCAGGTTTAGACATAACCTGTTCTTCTTCATCATCATCAGATATCCAGTCCTCAATGATTGGACCATCTGATCTTCTATCAGAGGACACCTTGTCCTCAGGAAGTGAAGTTTTACATAAATTCTCACTTACTTTCTTAGGTTCATCAACAACTAACTTTGCTTTTGACTGAACACCATATTGTAGCTCAGGTTGTTGAAATTCAGCTACTCCTGAATTATCTATGTTTATCCTTGGGGGAACAGGAATTCCTCTGTAAGGGGGTGGGACAGCATTATATCCTAACCCTGACTTGGCTCTATTAATCACTTGACATTCAATCATGTTGGTTACACCTCTAGAAGCATGTTCTAGTGTTTCTACAGTCAAGTGAATGTTTCCATTTTCCTTTTTGATCCTATCATAAGCATCTCTCAAAATCTTAATTTCAGCATCTCTAAAGAATATGTCTTGTCTAAGAAGAGCTTTTTCATCAGAAAAAGCAAATTCATTTTGTTTGTGGTGAATGATTTGCTTCTCTAGGGATTCTAAACCACACTTATAATCTACTAAGTCTTGTTGAGTTCTGCTTAGGACTTTCTTTTGGTCATCATAATGTTTGATTAAAGTTTGTAGTTCTTTAAGAGATGTGCAAGCTTTAGAACAAACTTTATGATTTTGTACCTTAGTAGAGAAAGCCATGAGTGCCATCTGTGAAGAAGCTTCTTCTTCATCTGCCATGAAACTCCAATCAAAACCTAGGCCATCAATAGTTACCATAGCTTTTGAGTTTGGCTCAGAAACCTCCCCTGTTTTAGATTTGCTTCCAAAACCTCTATTCTTGCTATCTTGCTGCCTTGGTCTTCTACATTCTCTTGAGAAGTGGCCTGATGAAGCGAAAAGTGTACCGCTTTTAAGGGGTCATTTAAGCCCTAAATCGTATTTATTTGATCAAATATTGCCCTAAATCGTTCCTTTTGTCATTTTAGGTACTTTTGAGAAGAAATCTGGAAAAAGAAGCATTTTGGACGTTTTTGGAGCATAAAAGTGAAGAAAATGACAAAGTCTCAAAATCGGCTAAAAAGTACCTTAGACGGCGTCAGAAATTGGTCTGGACGGCGTCATGGCTTGGAAAAAGTGGTGGATATGAAAACTACTCATGATAAGCCAGAGAAATTTGCATGGGAATTCTGACGGCGTCACCCTTTGGAATGATCAAGGTCGTCACGGTATAAGTTAAAGCGGGACGGCGTCACGCCTAATTCTGACGGCGTCAAGCCTTGATAAGCCAGAACGGATTTTGGAGAGCTAAAGAGGGACGGCGTCAAGAAGGCCATCCGGGAACCCTAAAAGCAGCGAGGTGACGGTGTCACACTCCATAACGTGACGCCGTCAGATCTGAAAGTCTATATATAGTTTTGCAATTTTTTGTCATTAGTGTGGAACTTATTGTGGAACTTTGTGTGTGAAAAACCCTAAGACGATTTTAGTAGCTTTTTCAAGGCTTTTTGCCTTGAGATCTTCCATGTTACATTGAAGATAAGTTATCAATTAATCATTCAATATGTCTATGTGTTGTTTGATTCTATCTTGTTCTTGTCTTTTGTTTAACATGCTAGGCTAGGTTATCTTTGTGTTTGCTTAGATCTAATGAAACCTAGCTATTGATTATTGGTTATTAGTGTGTTATTAGTTGTATTGGATGATTGTTTATCTATGTTAGGCTTAAGAAAACTGGCTAACTTCCTATTCGGTAACTTGCTTGAACGTCTTAAGAAACATGAACCAATGCGTACTAAAGGTTTTTATGGTTGTATTTAATGCACAAGCGAATTCTAGTGATCCCATGTTAGGAGCTTCCTAGCCGGCTCGACATAGGAGTGAAGTAGGAGCTTGTAGAGTTGGGGAAGTACGTACGCCACCCCACGATTAGTATTAAGGAATACACCCGTCATCCACGCAATTAATACACACTAATCAACCAGTAAAAGATAGTTAGGGAGTAAGGAAATCTAAGTAAACACATTTCTCCCCACATAAATTTCACCACCTTTTCATTTTTTGTTATTTTATTTTATTTGCATTCGTAGTTATTTGGGTTAGTTGACTAGCAACTAATTCCGCCCACTCTTTCAAACCCGAGATTTTACTTGCTTTCATAAAATTATAAAAACATAAAAAGAATCTTCTTTCACCCTTAGACCTATTAGAGTAGTTTTTCATACCTAACGAACACTATTCCCTGTGGAGAACGATCAATCCCCCGTACTTACCACTACACTATACTACATCGGTCAGGTACACTGCCTGGTGGGGTTGTAAGCCTCTTGAGATCCCTCGAGAGGTAAAACCTGTTGTAAGGTTGCAAAACCACGCATCAAGTTTTTGGCGCCGTTGCCGGGGAATAGTTATTGTTTAGGTTGAATTTTTATTTTATAGGTCTACTCACTAGATTCCTTTCTAGTGAGATTTTTATTTTATTTTTCTAGGTTTTCTTTAGTCTATCTTTTTTCTTCGTTTCTTTGTTCGTAACCATTACCATCCGACATCATGGAAGGTGGTAATATCCTCGATCCCAACAACCCACCACAACAACCACCACCTCCTAGAGCCCGTACTTTAGGAGAGTACTCCCGTCCTAGCCACCATGGCTATCGAAACACCATTGAGCTCACTCAAGGAGCCAATGTCACTCCCTTGCGATCCGACACCATCCGGTTGGTGCAAAGCGGATGCGCATTCCATGGACTTCGTTCTGAAGATCCTAATCAACATCTCAAGGACTTTCTCAAAATTGTTGATTGCATAGACCTTGATGTTGCCACTCGAGAGACGACCCGACTGCATCTCTTTCAATTCTCTTTGCGGGACCAAGCTAGTCAGTGGCTAGAACGTCTACCCGCAGGATCCATCACCTCTTGGGATAATCTCACCACTCGTTTCCTTGCTCATTTTTTCCCACCGGGAAGAACTACCAAGCTAAGGAATGATATCTTGATGTTCCAACAACGTCAAGGCGAAACCCTCTACGAGGCATGGACTCGATTCAAGGACTTACTCCAAAAAGTCCCTCACCATGGCATGGAACTTTGGCTCCAAGTCCAAATCTTCTATGACCATATCAATCTCTACACTAGGCAAACCATTGACCAATCGGCCAGTGGCAAGCTACGTGATCTAAGTGCGGAACAATCATGGGCTCTCCTAGAAGATCTTGCTCTTTATGACAACGAAAGTTGGAGTGATCCCCGTGATTTGAATAAAACGGTCAAGGCAATATCCTTGCCTTCGAACAATTCAAGCACTTCCGACCGTAGGATCACAGAACTTGAAGGCCAAGTCAAGTTTCTTATGAAATCCTACGAGGCTCCTAAACCTTCAAGCCAAGTGAACAAAATCACTTCTTCATGTGAATTATGTAGTGGTCCCCACGACACTCGTGATTGCATGGAACTCCCCAAACAAGCTTTTGCGGACTACGCATCCTCGCGTACCGACGGAGCGGGAGACAAGTGGTACACTTTCAAACCCGAGCCAAACCCCTACGGTGATACATACAACCCCTCATGGAAAAATCACTCGAACCTTAGGTGGAAACAAAACCAAAACGCACAACAAACCAATTCTTCCAACCCACCTAATCGTTTCCAATCAAGCGGTTCCAACTCGAACCGTATTTTCAACAACAATCCTTCCGGAAATGGTAGTACCGATAACTTTGAAGGATTGATGTCTCAATTTATGGCATCTCAAGAAGCTCGTTTAGCCAAGTTTGAAGCCGATTTCAAACAAAAACAAAGCGAGATGACCAATAAGATTGACACTTTGTTGAAAGCCCTCAATGACCGAGAAATGGGAGCACTCCCTAGCAACACGGTCAAGAACCCGAAACTAAACGTCAACGCCGTTTCATCGGTTACGTCTCCTAGTTCTTGTCCACAATATTATTCGGTCAATTCCATGAGCTCGTGTTTCAAACAAACCCAAGTCGTTCAAAATGACCAAGAAGTTATGACATCCAAATTGGTCAACAACATAGTTGAAACACCTCCCACTCAAAACCTTGACAATGAATTCAAGGAGCTCCACCTTGAAAGTCCGGTTATTGAAGTGTTGGATGAGAAGAAGCTCAAGTTAGGCGAAAAAGGGACCGCCTTTGTTCAAAATAAGCTACCTAAGAAGTTAGATGATCCGGGCTTATTTGTTCTACCTTGCAAGATCGGTAATTCGGAGGCTTATGACACATTAGCCGATCTTGGATCAAGCCTTAACCTACTTCCGTTACCTCTCTACACCTCTCTAAAACTAGGAAAACTTGAAGAAACCGAGGTGATAATAGGCTTAGCGGATGGAAGTGTTGCTTACCCGGTTGGAGTAGTTAAGGACGTGTTAGTGCACATTGGAAAACTAACCATTTTAGCCGATTTCCACGTCCTTGATATGGTTAGCGACCCTACATGCCCCTTTTTGATAGGTAGAGGATTTTTGGCGACCGCTAGTGCTATGATTGATTGTAAGGAATCTAAGATAGCGGTAGGAGAAGGTGATACTTGGTCAGTCTATGATGTTAAGAAACATGCCTATGATACTAGTGAGGAACCGACACCCCATTGGTTAGAATCAAATAGGAGACCATCTAGATATGGACCTTGGATCGATAGAGACTTCATAGGACCCCAATGCCCATTTTACCTAGAAGAGGACTTTGTGAACCGAACACATACGGTAGAGCAACTCTTGGCTAGGGACACCGAATTGGATCCGTTTGAAGACCCTCTAGTTTTTAGGAAGATGATTGATTTCCTAGGAGTTTTGCCAATTAACCTAGGGATGAATTAGTGGAATTGTGAGGACGATGATCATAAGTGGGATTGGGACAAACCACCCAAAGATGGAGATGGGTCATGGCATATTAAGATGACATTGTATGACCCGGATGGAGAGAAGTTTGAAAAGATATATTGTACTAAGCGGACCAATAGGAAACTTCAATCCAAGCTTAACCCTAAAGACGTCCTCGATGAAGAACTCACTTACATAGGGTAGAAGGACTTTGAGTCTAGCTACAAGACTCGTTAATAAAGAAAAGCGCTTCTTGGGAGGCAACCCAAGCTTTATTTGCTTTGTGTGTTTATTTGTTTGTTTGATTTTATTTGTTTCCGTATGTATGTTTAAATTTTATTATTATTGATTCATGTTCAAAAACTAATTTGTGAAAATGCTTTATCTTGTTTTTAACTTCGTCTTAACTACATATAAAGGTATTTTGCAAAAGTTAAGTGTAAGGGAAATCTAAATCGGTTTATTAGAACACCAGTGAACATGAATCATAATAATAATAAATTAACATACATATTAGTATTTGTTTGAGTCAAATGCTTGTATCGAGTCATAATGATGTTTTGCAGGATTTCCAGGAAGTAAGGTATAGGTTTTTCCAAAAATTTTCCGGAAACTTAACATGAGAATTCTGTCAGATCATTTCTGACGGCGTCAGGATTTACAACCTGACGGCGTCAGGTTTAATTTTCTGAAAATTTTTGAAAGTTTTGTTTTCATAAAAAGTTTTTATTAAATCTCTAACTTATAATCTCCAGGAATCTGCAAAATTATCATTCCACAAGCATTATATCCTTATATATAGAGTTTATCCCGCCGATGTTATGCAGGTTTTCGTGTTTGTTTTCTCAGGTTTAACAGGTTATTTTGGACAAGGAAATGTTTGTTGAATCAAGCTTTTGGTGATGCATTAGTCTTGGAGCTTTTACATTCTCTTTGGAAGAAGATTTAACCATGTTACCACATTATCCACCGAGCGAATCAGGGGAGTATTTAATTTCATTCTTTTACTTTATGCTTTTACATCTTGTTATTTGAACATTGGGGACAATGTTCATCTTAAGTGTAAGGGGGTAAAAGTACGATTAGAGAATGCTATTACGCTTGATTTTTGTTTGTTTAATAGTAAATGTGTAATAAAACTGAGATAAATACCTGTTAGGGCAATTTTAGTGCCAAATTTAAAATTTTTTACAACATTTAGGAGTGAAACTTTGATCTTAATGAGCGTCTCATGGATAGGAGTTATATGACTAGCACAAAAAACCGTACCACTAAAAAATTTTCCACCCCCAAATATGTGAGGTTTGCCCCTAGAATTGGTAGGAAAAGCATTTATGCTATGATGTGTGTACCGGTAGCACTTAGATTCTAGAACTTGCATTAGGACCATTCCAAGGCCACAAGTGAGACTACATTCGTGTAGTTAGATTTACTACATGATAAGAGGCATTAGGATTAACCCATTGTTTTACACCTGTGTTTTTGTTATAATTACGTTGGCTACATTGGTCAAGTAATTCTCCCACACCCTTTGCGCTGTACTCATTTTTAGTACACGATACCCCTAGTACACCCCTCAGAGCCTATCTTTTCGTTTCGACCTTTAAGCATTTTACTTAAAGGAAGAATTTGTTTACACCCCACTAAAATGTACACCCAAATCGCCTTAGCCTACCTTGTATGCACTCATTTTTAGTGCATTATTGTGACAACATTTTTTAAACCCAAGTTAATTATCTAGTTGATTACATGGTTGCTAAGTCGAGTCATATCCTTGTACATATTGTTTTGGGACGATTGGGACGATTGGGTAAAGTACTAGTGTAATGGAGTAATGGGGAAGAACATCATTTATTACCCCCATATGAGCTAAATATTTTAAAAGTACTCCAAGTTTTTCAATTATCTTAATCCGAGTCATTAGATTAGTTATTTGTAAAGTTATGTAAAAGTTCAAGTGTAAGGGGAATGCAACGCCCCTATGATGTATTATTTTGGATGGTAGGGCAAAAGTGTATGAAAAAAAAAAAATCAAGAAAAATACAAAAAAAAATGAGAAAAAAGAAAAATAGAAAAAACATACGGACTACCATCCCGTTTCATCTTATGTTTGTTTTATGTTTTTGTTATTTTGTTTTTAGCTTAAGATTGAGTCGAGTCTTGGCTTAGCAACATTGTATAGTACATGTAATTAATCAAGATCTTTAACTCGCCACCAGTAAAATATTCCTTATCCAACAAAACCGTGTTTATCATATCCCTACACCTAACGTTATAACCCATGTAAAAGCCCTCTTTGATAGTTTATCTTAGGTGCTTACGCCTAGTGGAGGAGGTTTTCGATCCTTTCCCAAGCCTATGGTAATCTATTTGCTATGACAGGTAGTGAGAGATATTATCCGTTTTCATTTATGAGATTTATTTTGATGACACTTGAGAGATGTGAGTATCTAAACACTACTTGTGAGGTGCTAATTTGTAATCTCCGTGCTTATTATGATTAAAGTGGAACGACTATATGTTGCAATTACTTTTATATTAGCATTAAATGACCCCTAACTTGTATTTTGATTAGAATAAAAGCGCATTTGCTTGAGGACAAGCAAATCTCAAGTGTAAGGGTATTTGATGAAGCGAAAAGTGTACCGCTTTTAAGGGGTCATTTAAGCCTTAAATCGTATTTATTTGATCAAATATTGCCCTAAATCGTTCCTTTTGTCATTTTAGGTACTTTTGAGAAGAAATCTGGAAAAGGAAGCATTTTGGACGTTTTTGGAGCATAAAAGTGAAGAAAACGACAAAGTCTCAAAATCGGCTAAAAAGTACCTTAGACGGCGTCAGAAATTGGTCTGGACGGCGTCATGGCTTGGCAAAAGTGGTGGATATGAAAACTACTCATGATAAGCCAGAGAAATTTGTATGGGAATTCTGACGGCGTCACCCTTTGGAATGATCAAGGTCGTCAAGGTATAAGTTAAAGCGGGACGGCGTCACGCCTAATTCTGACGGCGTCAAGCCTTGATAAGCCAAAACGGATTTTGGAGAGCTAAAGAGGGACGGCGTCAAGAAGGCCATCCGGGAACCCTAAAAGCGGCGAGGTGACGGCGTCACACTCCATAACGTGACGCCGTCAGATCTGAAAGTCTATATATAGTTTTGCAATTTTTTGTCATTAGTGTGGAACTTATTGTGGAACTTTGTGTGTGAAAAACCCTAAGACGATTTTAGCAGCTTTTTCAAGGCTTTTTGCCTTGAGATCTTCCATGTTACATTGAAGATAAGTTATCAATTAATCATTCAATATGTCTATGTGTTGTTTGATTCTATCTTGTTCTTGTCTTTTGTTTAACATGCTAGGCTAGGTTATCTTTGTGTTTGCTTAGATCTAATGAAACCTAGCTATTGATTATTGGTTATTAGTGTGTTATTAGTTGTATTGGATGATTGTTTATCTATGTTAGGCTTAAGAAAACTGGCTAACTTCCTATTCGGTAACTTGCTTGAACGTCTTAAGAAACATGAACCAATGCGTACTAAAGGTTTTTATGATTGTATTTAATGCACAAGCGAATTCTAGTGATCCCATGTTAGGAGCTTCCTAGCCGGCTCGACATAGGAGTGAAGTAGGAGCTTGTAGAGTTGGGGAAGTACGTACGCCACCCCACGATTAGTATTAAGGAATACACCCGTCATCCACGTAATTAATACACACTAATCAACCAGTAAAAGATAGTTAGGGAGTAAGGATAATCTAAGTAAACACATTTCTCCCCACATAAATTTCACCACCTTTTCATTTTCTGTTATTTTATTTTATTCGCATTCGTAGTTATTTGGGTTAGTTGACTAGCAACTAATTCCGCCCACTCTTTCAAACCCGAGATTTTACTTGCTTTCATAAAATTATAAAAACATAAAAAGAATCTTCTTTCACCCTTAGACCTATTAGAGTAGTTTTTCATACCTAACGAACACTATTCCCTGTGGAGAACGATCAATCCCCCGTACTTACCACTACACTATACTACATCGGTCAGGTACACTGCCTGGTGGGGTTGTAAGCCTCTTGAGATCCCTCGAGAGGTAAAACCTGTTGTAAGGTTGAAAAAACCACGCATCATGGCCCATCATGTGGCAGTTATAGCATTCTATCTTTGACTATTCAAAATCAGCAGTATCATTGTTGCTGATTGTGAGCTTCTTCCCGTCCTTTGATAGAACTTCTTAGCCCTCATGCTAAGAAGAGAAATTTGCCATTTTAGGTCCATTTCCTCCAGATCATCATCATTGATCTCTTATAGGTCTTCATAAGTGAGCATGGACCCATCATTTCGACTTGTGAGGAAAGAACAACAAGTCTTCTCATCCAAAATACCCATGTTACTGCTTGATGAACTAGCAGCACCAACACCATCAACAACCTTCACCTCTTCACTTGGATTTGAGGTACTAGGAGATGACATAAATGCCATGTTCCCAGTATTAGAACTAGTACCTCCAGTTTTCTTCAAATCTTGTTCCACAATTTTGAAGTTGCTATACAAGTCTATTAGTTCCATGGTGTCAAGGTCTGGCTTGTTCTTCCAGACCACAACATGTATAGCCCACTCTTCTGGTAAGCTTCTCAGAAATTTTGAGTTTAAATCTTCTTGAGGTATTTCAACCCCAAGAATAGCAAGTTGGCTCACAATATTCTGAAGCCTATTAAATATGTTGTCAAGAGATTCATTGTTGGTAGAGGAGAAGTTTTCAAACTGCTGCTTGAGCAGAGTCTTGTGGGTTTTCTTGGTGGTTTCATTTCCACCATACCTGGCAACAATGGCTTCAAATAATGACTTGGCATCTTTGAACTTGTTGAAGTTTAAAAGTTGATCATTAGGAATGGTCATCATCAGCATACTTCTGGCCTTGACGTCATTTTTCTTCTTTATTCTGTCTTCTGCGGATGTTGGGTGGATCTGCAGAGTTGTCACCACTTTGCCTTCAACTGTTGATGTAGTGGTTGTAGGCTGGTAAAAGTTTCCATCTTCAATAATTTCCCAAAGTGCATAGTCTTGCACTTGGAAATACTGCTCTATCCTCAGCCTCCACATCTCAAACTCATTCTGTTTGAGCATGGGTAATTTTGCAGCAACATTCTTCTGAATAGATTCAACGTCCATTTCTTTTTCTTCTTCTTCTAAATCAAAGATATCAGCCTTGCTTTGATACCAATTGAGAGGATGTACGATACACTTAATAGGATGTTAGTCCTTTCTAACGAGTGTATGTGATACTTTGAGTGAATATGATTAAGTATGCGGAATCTACTTAACCACAACTGCTTAAAAACAAGCCTTTAATCTTTTAAGAACATAACCCAACTCTCTTCTTTCTGAGAGTGTCTTCTTCCCCTTTGTGTGTGTAAATAGAGAACTCTTTGAAAGAAAACAAAAAAATTAAACCAAAATCGAATTTTTCTTCCTTCTTCTTTAACAAAAACCTTGTAAACTCCTAGATCCAGAGCCCCCCGCTCTGATACCATTTGTGAAAACTTTAACAATGATTGAGCACACACTTAATATAAGTTTTCTGAACCGTTTTTGGACTCTAGGTTGTTTAGACCTTTATCTAGGGAAAACTGTTGAAGATCGTTTAGCCCATCTAGGAACAATAACAATGATACATACGCAGCGAATAAACACAAAATAATCATTATTATTAAACAAGATTTTTCTTCGCCATCATCTCTACCACTAACAAACTTACAAACCCTAAGCGTCTACACTAAGACTTGACGCCTAGAACACACACACACACTATTTCCTGGAGTTACATCTCTAACTCCTGTTCTAAATAAACTACGCCCCCATCTCTTTATAAACTAGAGATTAGGGTTACAAATGACCTAACTTTCACAGGAAGATATCTAATATATTATAATAAGTCCCTATAGTTTTGTAATCATCAAATCATAATTCCCAACAATCTTCCCCTATTTGATATTACAAAACTATCTCTTCAAATCTTCCTTGAGGTCTTCATGAACATGTCACCACATATAATAAGCTGCAAACTAATCTATCAGTAATAAGATAATTGAGTCAGTTGCCTCCAATTCACCACGACGTGCAAAAGACGACGGAATCCCATGTAGACTCACTTACAGATCCGAATATTCACCACGTGCAAATGACGACAGATTTTACTCTGCTCAGACTCAAGATGCAGATCTGAATATTACGCGACTTGTAAATGACTCAAATGCAGATCTGAATAACGAGACAAATAAATCAATCATCTTCCCCTTTTTGTAATCATCGAATAGGGGTCTTCTATGCAACTTAAATCAAAACGCTTCCCCTTAAGTGGTGCATGTAGATGATAAGTATATGATCAATAAGCTTCCCCTTAAAAGTATACTAATCATCTCGTGAATCTCGGACTTTAATTGGCTTGAAATAGATCCTTATCTGATTTAGTGCGAACAAGACACGGTTATTACACCTCAGTTATGGATTGTCGTCCCGGACATTCATCATCCATAACCCCCCATTTGATCCCAGATCAAACCCTATAATAATGCGTATGGTCCCGGACCTTCCATGACATCATTACGTTAGGTACTAAACAGCTTGTAAACACCAAACCAAATAAAAGTAACCAAGCCATAAGCATCACATCGTCCAAAATCCAATACTGTTCCAGCAGTACAAACGAAATCCAAGAACAGTACTAACCAAAAACGCAGCAGTATTAATAATGAGATGAGCAGACTTAACAACTTCCACGAGCAGACTTAACCACCAAACGAGCAGTATTAAAATATTGAGACCAGAATTAAATCACCAACCACCAGAATTAATTATCAACACAGACCAGACTTAATTCTGCAGCATCAGAATTAATTATCAGCCCGTACCAATTAATTAAATAGCGCCACTGACCAATTTATTGATTGATCAGACCCATTTAATTCATTGACCACCAATTGATAACAAAACCAGTACGAGGTTAATATTTAACACATCACCCAATCAAACTTTGTCGCTATGTAACTGACCCACGTGATGAAGAGTGAAATTACCACCAGACACAACTTTTCCTTAGCAGAAAACGACAGAACAAGCACCACATGATATTAACCACAAGCGGCCAGAACTAATAATCCACGTCACCAGACTTAACCCACGGTGAATCAATACCAATCACTGACACAACAAGAGTCAACAATAGCTGCTACTTTCAATTGAATCATCCAAGCGACAAATTGATCCAATAGACATCAATAATTAATCACCAAAAACCATAAGTGACAAACCATGTGAATATTATAATCGACCCATTTAATTATTCTCCAATCAGCCCCACAATCGAGTATTCCACAATTCGATTAATTAAATCACATCGTCCCATTAATAATAACATGCGACAAACCATTGACCAATTTAATAACCAGTATTCGACCAATTAATCATATAAGTACGAGGTTTTAATTGAAAGATCGATACCTTTAAAAATAAAAATCGATCGTACCATAACCAGATCTGCTCCATCTCCAACAGCAACAACCTTGTAGATCCTAGATATCGAGAGCAACCCGCTCTGATACCAATTGTTGAAGATCGTTTAGCCCATCTAGGAACAATAACAATGATACATACGCAGCGGATAAACACAAAATAATCATTATTATTAAACAAGGTTTTTCTTCGCCATCATCTCTACCACTAACAAACTTACAAACCCTAGGCGTCTACACTAAGACTTGATGCCTAGAACACACACACACACACACTATTTCCTGGAGTTACATCTCTAACTCCTGTACTAAATAAACTACGCCCCCATCTCTTTATAAACTAGAGATTAGGGTTACAAATGACCTAACTTTCACAGGAAGATATCTAATATATTATAATAAGTCCCTATAGTTTTGTAATCATCAAATCATAATTCCCAACAAAAACTATGATAAGCATAATGATAATATTGGCGGAATATTCAAATGAGAGAATCAATACTATCACAACAAGGTTTTGTCAAACTTTATCTTTGTTATAAAATCAGCCCCAATGCTATGTGATCAAATATAGCACGATTACACTCTAATCAGGGATCAAAGATCCTTGAGGCTAAACAAACCTAACAACATCAGACCCCTTGCCTGATGTTCCAACACACACTCACTGTTTGATGTTTTACATTTTTAACACACTTTGTGTTTTGAGTTCTAAGCACAGTAAAACACTCTGGTGATTAACTTCTAACCACTCTGGTGATTAACTTCTAACCACACTGGTGACTTCACAAAAACACTCTAGTGAAGCACACATAACTTCTAAGCTAAGATCTCCCTTTTATAGAACAAAGGAGATCATTACAAAGTTTGATAAGTCTTGTCTACTACTTGCTTGTATGTGTCAGTCATTAAGATACAACATGTATCTGTGTTTACAACTTGTTGACTGAACACATATGAAAGATATTATCTACCGTATATAATTGACTCTTATACACAAAATATCTTTTTCATTCTTATCCATTAAGCAGTAGTATGAGTCACTCAGTTATCTTTCCAGCAGTAGCTTCTTTGCACTAGCAGTACTAACTGCGGCCTTCTTTGCACAAGCAGTACTAACTGCTGCCTTCTTTGCACCAGCAGTACTAACTTAAGTTAGTACTGCTCGTTAAAACTTGAGCAGACTTCAACAATACACTAGCAGTAGAATAAAATACTCTAGCAGTAGAATCTTTTATGCCTAGCAGTAGAATCTACTTGGTGTATTTTGCTTATCATTTCAGTAACCCTTATGTTTCATTCTTCTTATTTTTGATCATCAAATCTATGAAATATATAAAACCCAACATAAAGGAAGGTTAAAAATTCTTTATGTCAAAAAGGTTTTTCTTTATTATATACAAGATATTTTAAAGAAAAAATTACACGTTTGGTCCCTGTGGTTTGCTCAGATTTCATATTTAGTCCCTAAGTAGTTTTAATTACACCAGAGATACCTATTTTTGAAACCTTACACTCATTTAGTCCCTATTTTGGATGGGCCGATAGTTTGACCGTTAAGTGTTTAAATAATATTTTCCCGTTAGTCCCTCCGCTAATATTTTTTGCACCGTTAGTCTTATTTTTTAAAATGAATTAAAAAGGACAGCATAGGCTCGAACTCGGGTCTTGTTGCCCAAAAACCAACGCCCCAACCACTGGACTAAGCGTCCAGTAGTCCAGTGGTGTAATTATATCAAAATAAATTCTATTTAACGTTTTCGTCCGTTTTTTATGTTTTTTCCCTTTTTTAACGTTTTCGTCCATTTTTTTACTTTTTCGTCCTTTTTTTACGTTTTCGTCATTTTTTTACGTTTTCGTCCTTTTTATACGTTTTCGTCTGTTTTTAAATGTTTTCGTCGGTTATTTTATGTTTTCGTATGTTTTTATACATTTTTGTCCATTTTATCCGTTTTAGTCCGTTTTTATGTGTTTTCGTCCGTTTTTATATGTTTTCGTCCGTTTTTATATGTTTTCGTCCATTTTTTTACGTTTTCGTCCGTTTTTATGTGTTTTCATCCATTTTTTACGTTTTCGTCTGTTTTTAATGTTTTCGTCCAATTTTTTACGATTTCGTTCGTTTTTATACATTTTTGTTCATATTTTATGTTTTTGTCCGTTTTTATACATTTTTTCTATTTTTAAATGTTTTCGACTATTTTTTTTACGTTTCGTTCGTTTTTATATGTTTTTGTCCATTTTTATACCCGTTTTCATTTGTTTTTATACGTAAAAATGTATAATCTAAGCATGTAAAAACGAAAACGTAAAAAAAGGAAGAAAACGTATAAAAATGAACGAAAATGTATAAAAACAGACAAAAACGTAAAAAAAGAAACAGACAAAAAAATTTAAAAACAAATGAAAATGTATAAAAACAGACGAAAACGTAAAAAAAGGACAAAATGTATAAAACGGACGAAAAAGTAAAAAAAAAGACGAAAACGTAAAAACTTGACGAAATTGTAAAAAAAAAATAACAAAAATATATAAAAACGGACGAATACAGATGAAAATGGACGAAAACGTAAATGTAAAAAAAAATACAAAAACGTTAAAAAACAGCCAAAAACCTATAAAAACGGACGAAAACGTAAAAAATGGACAAAAATGTATAAAACAGACGAAAACGGACGAAAATGTAAAAAAAGGATGAAAATGTATGAAAACGTAAAAAAATGGACGAAAACGTATAAAAACAGACGAAAACGGATAAAAATAAGTTTGAGCAAAAAAAATGTTAAATAGAATTTATTTTGATATAAGTACACCACTGGACGCTTAGTCTAGTGGTTGAGGCGTTGGTTTTTGGGCAACAAGACCCGAGTTCGAGCCTATGCTGCCATTTTTAATTCACTTTTAATTAGACACTTAAAGGTCAAACTAACGGCCCATCCAAAATAGGGACTAAATGAGTGCAACGCTTTAAAAATAGGTATCTCTGGTGTAATTAAAACGACTTAGGGACTAAATATGAAATCTGAGCAAACCACAGGGACCAAACATGTAATTTTTTCTATTTTAAATGTTGTTGTGAATACAGAGTAAATACCATTGATTAATGATTATTTTTAATTCAAACATTATTAATTTCATAATTAAATAATAAGAAAATAACAAAAATCAAAGTAAATTTTATTTTCATTTTTTATAATTAATTTTTAGTTATTATCAAATTTAAATATTTTATTTTTGTTATTTTGATTACTAAAATTTTAAAATTTTATTAATTTAAATATTTTATTATCACTATTATTAATTTGATATTTTTTTTATATTATTTCAAATTAAATTATGTTTTCAGTCATCTGAACATGTTTAGTATTTTCGAAATTACAATTCTGTGGGATTATAATTCATTCAAATTACAATAATTCAAATAAAAATTACATTAACAAATTACAATCTATACTACATACAAAGAGAAAATACATTTGATTAAAACTTAAAAACTTAAAAATAATTAATGTTGCTAAACTTAAATACTGCTACTTATAAATGGCAATACAATCTATTAAATATTTTAATACTTAAGTACATTTTAAACCATTAACTTTTCTCACTTACTCCACACTCATATATACGTAGAAAAAAAATTGCACATGCAAATTAACGTTACTATATATACACCATTTCCGCTATTCGCGAGTAATCGTGTAGTTAATTTAAAAGCAGTAGCATGGTACCTGCGCAAAGCAGCGGTGATACCAAATGCAATTTTTGTCGTTTATTGATCTTTAAGTGGTATGTAATGATAGTCAGTATTTGACAGTTTATAGTTTTGATAGTTCTAAAAGAGTAAATTCGTGTTTAAATTTCCGTAAAATATATTCATACAAGTATAAATATCTATAATTATGTTCATTTGAACTTAGTAAAGCTTGAATCTTTATGATAAAATTTACAACTATAAATTTTATTATTATAAGTTTGTAACATCCATTTTAATACTAAAATTTAATGTGTCATTAGTGTACATTATAATGCAATTAGTTTAGTGTAAAATTTAATTTGATAAATTACAAAATATAGTAAAATTTGTAAGGTTAAAAATTAAAGTTTAAGCTTCCATCTTTAGAAAGTCACAAATACTTTACAAGGAGTAAAGATTTTGCAGTACAAAAGGCACCTAAATTGTAAAACCCTGAATTTTGAATTTCTAACTTTACGTCTAATTTAAACTTTAACCTAAGTTTTGATATAATTTATTTGACCCCTAAACTATATGATATTTAATATAATACAATTAATTAAAACCAACCTAAGTACTATGCCTAAATAAATATTTGTTACATAAATTAAACTTTCCTAAAATTCCCTAGTCTATCACACGTTTTGGCTATATTTATGAGATTTGAATCCCACAATTTTCGGTCCTATAATCAATCACATAATCGAACCAATCAAAGCCCATTAAACCTGCAATTAAAACCTTCCCAAGTTGGAGACACGCTCTTCCCTAATTTTTGACATAACGCGTTTTATTTTTTCCTCCTCCTCCCATTGATACCGAACCTCAAACAATCCCTAAATCCATTTGCTTTTTGGAGTGTGTTGTTGATTCATTCGTGTGTCTTGTTCTCCATTTGATCTCTCTTAATCGGCATAAGGTACTTGTGATTTTCCCCTTAGCATTCACTCTAATACACGACACATATAATACATAAAAATCAGATTTAAAACATGTTATACTTATCATCATAATCATATTGTTAATTTACTTGTGTGTCTCGTTAAAATATGTAAACACATGTATATGTTATACGCGCCACATGAATCATGAAAACCTTGTTTCTATGTGTGTTGATTTCTTGTTCCTTTTTATTCGAATCAGTCTTTTGTTTTCAGCCTAAATCATAAGTGTTAAACCCTAATATGAATCATTAATTGTACGTTAATATTCCTGGATCGCCAAAAATTCAACACCCAAAAGGCATCTCAGCTCCCTAACCCAAGGCACCTTTTCATCCCCACCAATACCTCTAACATTTAAAGATAACACATTCATCCATTAACCACATTAGTACCTTCTCCATCAATAGACTTCTTAATCAAAGACTCACAATCAGAGAAGTCCACTCCAACCACTGTCCCAACAGAAATTGATGCCTCAACCTCCTTAATCACACCTTCCTCACCTACCATCCTTTCTTCCACACCATTAACCTCATCACTAATAACTTCAACCTCAACCGGGGCATCCACCTCCGCCACATGATTCAGATCAAAATCCGAACCAGAAGGATTAACCACCTGATTCCGAGGCTCGCATTGAACCGAAGGGTTAAACTCCTTATTCAGAGACTCACTTTGAGTCGATATGTTTTTATCCCTTTTAGTCCCATTATTTACAATACCTATGAATCGATCCAAATCAAATGGGTCATCAGAGTCAAATCTGGGTCTTTTCTAAGCTTTGGGGTAATAGATCCTTCGGTGTGGAGTATGTTGGGTCAGTGGGTCAATCCGGGGGGTTGATTTGTATGTGGGATTCCAGTGTTTTAGAGTTTAATGTGACGGTCAAGAACAGGTATTACCTTAGATTGTCTGGTGTTTTTAAAGGAAGTGGGGAGCGCATTAATATTATTAATGTGTACGCGCCGCAAGAGGTTGCGGCAAAAAATGAGCTGTGAGGTTTGATTGAAGGGGAATTAAGGTCGGTTAGCGGGTTATGGGCTATTCTTGGTGACTTCAATGCGGTTAGATTTGCTGATGAACGTAAAGGTTCAGTTTTTAAACATACGTGTGCTAGTAATTTTAATGGGTTTATTCATAGAGCTGGGCTTATGGAGTATGGGATGAAAGGTAGCCAGTTTACGTGTATTCGTGATAATGGAAGGAAGTTGAGCAAAATTGATAGAGTGTTGGTGTGTCCTGGTTTTTTCAACAAGTGGCCTTTGGCGTGCCTTAGAGTTCTCCCTTCTCGCTTTTCGGATCACTGTCCTCTTTTTCTATCCTCTAAAGCGAGTGGGTTTGGGGCCAGGCCATTTAGGGTGTTTAACTCGTGGCTTATGATGGATGGTTACGAGGAGGTAGTTAAGAAGGCGGCTGCGGAATTTGAGTTCGAGGGCCCTCCAGATACTAAGTTGACTAAAAAATTCGCGTTCATTAGAGGGAGGATTAAAGAGTGGAAAGTGGAGTTGGATGCTAAGTTACATATGGAGGAAAACTCGGCGTTGACTGAGATTGGCAATTTGGAAGAGGTTATGGGTGAAAGGAATCTGAACAAGGAAGAAGAATGGATATATGTGGAGAGTAAAAAGGTTTTAAAAGTGGCGGGTGTGAGAAAGGCGATGGATGTGAAACAAAGGTCGAGAGTGAGGTGGGCTATTGATGGAGATGAGAATTCATCCTTTTTTCATAGGATGGTAAATGGCAGGAAAGCTTCTAATAATATCCCGGGTCTTTCTATTAATGGGGGTTGGTGCTCGAAGCCTTCGATCGTCAAGAAAGAAATCTACAATTTCTTCAAAAGGAGATTTCATGAGGAAACGCCTAGTAGACCTGCTGCTCGATGTGAAGGTTTGAAGCGTTTTTCTGAAGGTGATGCGACTATGTTGGTGGAACCTTTCTCGGCAAAAGAGATAAAGGAGGCGGTTTTTAGTTGTGGTGATGACCGGGCTCCTGGTCCTGACGGGTTTAACATGAGATTCATTAAGCATTTTTGGAGCTTATTTGAGCAAGATTTCACGGATATCTTTGGATACTTTTTTGATGAAAGTAGGATTAATGTGGGAAGTGGTTCATCGTTTATTACCCTTATTCCGAAGATTAAGGATCCAGTGGATCTTAATCATTATAGACCGATTAATCTTGTGGGGGTAATTAGCAAGACCATCTCCAAAGTTTTGGCTAACAGGCTTAAGTTGGTGTTGGGCTCAGTTGTGTCGGACTCACAATCTGCTTTCTTGAGTGGTAACTTTATTCTTGATGGCCCTCTCATTGTTAACGAGGTGATTGCTTGGTGCAAAAAGTCGAAGTTTAATGCGTTTATGTTAAAGTTGGACTTTGAGAAAGCCTACGATAATGTGAATTGGGGTTTTTTGATTGATATTATGGAACAAATGGGTTTTCCATCAAGATGGTGCGCGTGGGTGTTTGGCGTTTTGGAATCAGCCCGGTCCTCGATATTGGTTAATGGAGCTCCCACTTTTGAGTTCCAATGCAGGAAAGGAATGAGGCAAGGGGATCCCCTTTCTCCGTTCCTTTTTATAATTGTGATGGAGGCCTTATCTTGTATGCTTTCTAAAGCATGCGAAGTCGGTTTATTCAATGGTATTGCTCTTCCGCGTGGAGGTCCCTCCATTTCTCATCTATTTTATGCAGATGACGCTATTATTCTTGGGGCGTGGGATCATGATGGTATTATTAATGTGGTTAGAGTGCTCAGATGTTTTCATATATGCTCTGGTCTTAAAATTAATATCTCGAAATCGAATATGTTCGGGATCGGGGTGAACTTGACAGAGGTGGAGGAGGAAGCTACTTCGTTGGGATGTAATGCGAGTACGGTTCCATTTAAGTATCTAGGTTTGGTGGTGGGGGCGAACATGAACAGAGTTTGCAATTGGAAACCTGTGTATGACGTATTTGAAGCTCGATTATCTAAATGGAAGGCGTCGTGTCTCTCAATTGGAGGAAGAATGGTTCTGATTAAGTCGGTGCTTGAAAGTCTTCCTTGCTATTATTTTTCCATTTATCGGGCGCCATGTAAGGTCATTAACGACCTTGAAGGTATGATCAGAAGGTTTTTGTGGGGGGGTTCGAGTGAGGTGTCTAAAATTCATTGGGTTGCTTGGGATCGAGTCGCTATTCCTAAGAAGGTGGGGGGTCTCGGTATTTGTAAGCTCAATGTTAGTAATACTGCCCTTCTCTCTAAATGGGGTTGGAGGTTTAAAACGGAGAAGAATAGTTTGTGGTCTAAAGTTATTGAGGCTTTGCACAATACTGGTAGATGTTGGGATTTTATTCCCTCGAATAAAGCCTTGGGTGGGGTTTGGAATAACATCGTGAAGGTCTTGTCTAGAACAGTTATCTATAACATGCCCATAAGGAGGTTTTTTAAAGGTGTTGTTGGGGATGGGGAGTCTGTTGCTTTCTGGCTGGATCCATGGGTTTGTAACGAACCCTTGAAAGATCTGTGCCCGAATCTATTTAGACTAGAGAAGAACAAGAAATGTAGGGTGAAGAGTCGATTGGGGCATGGAGAGCTATGGAGTTGGTCTAGTCCGCCAGCGACTACGTGTGAAAAGGCGGAGTTAGATTTTCTGGTTAGTGTAGTGGAATCGGTGGAACTGAATGGGAGGTGGGATAAGTGGAATTGGCTTGGTGATAAGACGGGGAATTTCAGTGTGAGCTCGGTCAGGAGATTGATGTATAGTGTGTCGGATTATAGCAGTAACTATGTGCTCAAGTGGTGCAATTGGCTTCCGGCTAAGTGTAATGTTTTTATGTGGCAAGCTGAGATGTCGAAGGTCCCTACGGCGGATGCTCTTAGAAGAAGGAATATGGTGGGTGTTGAAGGTTTGTGTTCGATATGCAGTGAAGATTTCGAGTCGGTGGAGCATCTGTTTACTACCTGCTGGGTTGCCATGCTTGTGTGGAATCATATTTGCAATTGGACGCGGGTTCAACGCTTCTTTGCTTTCTCGTTCAGGGATCTTATTGAGGTGCATGAACATGTGGGGTTGAAAGGTAAAGCGAAAGTGGTTTTTCAAGGTATTATTATTCTTAGCTGTTGGGTGATTTGGAGAGCAAGGAACAAGCTAAAGTTTGAAGGCAAAAAAGTGAAGATTGTAGAGGTTATTAGTGAGATTAAGTCTATTGGTTTCCTTTGGGTTAGATCTAGAGCTAAGCTTTCTAGCCTGTCTTAGACGGACTGGTGTAAATATGAGATAGTGTAGTCGGTGTCTGTTGGGTGCCGCCCGGTCTTCGGGTTGGTTGTTTGGTTTAATGAAATTCAACATTCAAAAAAAAATTGTACATTAATATGGTGCTAAATCTGGAAACCCTAGGAATTAATAAGGGTCGAAGGGTTAAAAGGGGTTAGGGTTTGTTGTGATTTTATGTGTAGTAGGCTGTCCAGAAATTTGGGTCGGGTGGTGAGGAGTCTAAAATAATGACCCCAACGTGTTTTTGTGAATTTCTTGGGTCTAAAACTATGTTTATTTAGTCAACATTCTGCATGTCAAG
This sequence comes from Artemisia tridentata subsp. tridentata, assembly GCA_021014915.2. NCBI lineage: Eukaryota > Viridiplantae > Streptophyta > Magnoliopsida > Asterales > Asteraceae > Artemisia > Artemisia tridentata. The sequence continues at coordinate 256,855,187 of CP139505.1, forward strand.
TTTTATAGCCATTGGAGGTCGAGAAGATGGTCTTTTGATTTTTGAAAGATTAAGTGTCAAAACTGTATTTTGGATGTCTGAAAATCAGTTGGTGTTTTTTATTTTTAGATTTCAAACCATAAGGAATTAAGAGGTCTTATTTGATAGGGATAATGTTTGAGATGTATATGGCTTACTGGAATTTTTGTGGATTTTTCTAAAAGGTTAAAATGGGTTAAGTAAATACAAACTTTCGGGGTATACCTGCAGTGCACTTTCTGGACAGGTATGGGAAAATGATTTTTGTTTGGATACTTTCCCTTTGAAATAAAATATAGAAAAATTATAGTAATTACCTAACATGTATAAGTATCTATGATAATTAATTGAGCACCTCAGTAAGTACATAAGTATGGTTTTAAATTCATATACAAAGGGACCTGAACGTGATAAAATCTGAATTATAACATAAGCTAAGGGTTTGGTTTAATCTAACATGTTTTGCTCCTAATTCATTTGAAACACCGATCCAATATACTTTTAAACCTATGTTATGAATACTTACTATTTCACATGTGAATCCCTAAAACACATTAATGAATGAGCTAATAAGAATTTAAAGTCCGTTATGACTTTAATGAACGTATAAGTAATATATGATTATAATTCGTGTAGATCCGGTGAAGTCAGAGTGATCCTCTTTCTTGTGTTCTTTTTCCCTATTGCTTGCATTTCGTAAGGTACAGATATTCTATCCTTTATCAGTAAAGCTTTCCTCATGACTCGTTTCGTTATGATATGGTTTGATTCGTTCATGACTTCAATATTCGCATTTGAATCCTTTGATATGTTGTAATCCATTAGATATTATGACTTGCATGAAAAACCTTTTTGAATATATATTTTAATAATGGTTTTGAGAAATACCATTTTTAAAATAATTTCTATGAATACGAGGTAGCACCACTTTTTATATAAAAGTCTAATGACTCTTATGAAAACGGATTTTAAAAGAATACTTTCATGAAAACAACATTTAAATGATTTTCATAATTACATAATCTGGCTGTACTCTATCCTTAAGGATTTCTCATGACTCATTGATTCCTTGATATTTGTTATTTGATATGATTTGATCCATATTTATTCAGTATTCGTTCGATTATTCATTTCATGCTATATTCTATTCATATAGCTATTATCTGAGTTGGATAATTTATAATTATCCCTTATCATTAGATTGCATGTACTATGCTTATTATGTTGCCCATATTTGTAGCCAGTCATGGGGAGTCCATGGCCTTGCCATTGATGCACCAATGGTATTGACACTATCTGTAGAGGTGGTTTTTGTCCACAGCGTTCCCATTTGTTTATATAGTTGTATATTTGACGCACCTGACCCGTGTTTACTATATGTATGTTTAGTCTAGAACTGGCATATGTATATCTGTTTTGAAGGGTGCGTATGGATGCATGCTAGGTACTTTGTTCAGTTATGATATATATTTGTGAATGGACTTGAGTGTGTGCAATACACCCCATTTCACTTTTTGGTACATCGAGCTAGCTACTCCATGTACAATTTGTTATATGATTTGTTGGGCATTTCCTTTGATATTGATATCCACTTTATGTTCATTATTATACTTTGATCCCTTTCATATGTTCCATATTCTGTTTGACATCTTGTTTAGCAGGTTCTCTTGGATTCATTCGCTTATTCATTTTGTATACGCTTATTACCTTTCATTTGTTTATATATGTTCACTGAGTGTTAGCTCAGCCGCATTTTCTTTTCTCTGCGGCAGGTTATAAGCGGGATGTTGGGCATGAGTGTTGAGAGTAGAAGATAGAGGACCTACTGTAGCAACCTATAAAATTCCCTAGTAATTTGTACATTGCTAATCAAGTATTAAATTCTAATACAGTTCATTTAACCATTTTTATGGTCTAAATTTAAACTTTTGTTAATATATTACAAACACATTGGAACGAGCTCACACACGGACCACAAATGATCAAACACACTCATTATATATCAAATGGATCACCAACACTATTTCTAGCCCAAGTCTTGGCCTGTTACTATTCATCAGGCCCAACCCAATATTTATAATTTCATTAAACTTCATATAACACTCGAATGAACATCCATAGCTTTGGCCCGATTTCTCTCAATTTCGACACACATGTCATACACTATTTTGCATCACTCAAACCCTCCCCCAGCAAGGAATGAGTGTACCAAATCTCATTTTCCCATTCGAACATTTGAAGGCTTAACGAGAGCCAAAGTAAAACGCACTCGCCACATATATCAACTCACACCAATTTTTCCATTTTTAACACAACTCGATCAAACCAATTTTTACCTATCCCATTTGTGTTTCTATGATCGAATAAGAGTACAAGAGTCTCTTTCTCACCTTTGTACTCAATATCACACGTTAAATGTGGCTTTAGACCCATTAAATATGTTGTACGCAACATGTATATATACATATACGTTCCTACTCGATACATGGCTATGTTCAAGCACAAAACCCGCTCCTAAAATACATAGTACTCGAGTAATATTCTGTATCTACTGCTAAACATCCAATCAATGCCACTTGAGGGAGTATTATACAATATTTTCGGCTATAAATACATATATACACCCATTCATTAACTCCTATTCACACACACCAATTTTATCTAAGTTTCACTAAGTATTCCTTGCTACCGAGAGTTCTCAAGAGACCAAAAGTACTTTCCCACTCGTTCGAGTCCTTCCCAAGTCATATAAATCGTTGTTCGATCGTTGGTGATCACTTACACGAGCCACAACCACATTTCTAGCGTTCTTGATATTTTCGAACGTTAAACTCCACCTCAAAGGTGTAGTAAGTCTTCCTAAACTCATTTTTAATCATTCTATTCGAGTTATAACACATCATGCATAGTTCTAGTGTTCTTGCACGAGCCACAACCACATTTCTAGTGTTCTTGATATTTTCGAACGTTAAACTCCACCTCAAAGGTGTAGTAAGTCTTCCTAAAATCATTTTCGATCATTCTATTCGAGTTATAACACATCATGCATAGTTCTTAGTTTCCTTCGATTGTATATATCATTTTATTTCATTTTTACGCTTTCGTTATTCATTTATTTTACATTTAACGCAATGACCTCCTTATGGATGGCTAAGAACATGTATTTTATCTATACTTGACACTTACATTTCGTTTATTTACTTATCGCACTGATTTCTATTCATATCGAATCGTATTTCATTATATATGTCATTTATTTATTTATCGGAACATGTTATATCGACATAAGAAATGGACTATTTAAAACGAATTTGTATACACGACACCTTAATATTATTGCTCAACCTGTTTCTTTACAAGCTCATTAATCGAATTCATGTTTTGAGTTTTCCCTCATAAGTTAATATAAGCCCTTTAAAAAGCTCGAAGTAATCGCTATCTAAAAACAGTCGAAACCCTTTTCATTTTACCGAGTGGGCTCAAAAGCCCAATAAGCACATATTTAGCTTATTCGATAAGCAGACCATATAATCTATTTGGACACATTTTTAAACTCATAAAACAAGCCCAAAGGCAGGCCCAATATTCCATAAAACACCCCGGATCAAATTTCACTAATGGGCTTTAAATATGACTCGTTAAAGCCCAATAGCTCAAAAATAAGCAATTCGAGTAATAAGCAGTTGGAATTCACTCTAATAAGCTTTAATAAGTTGCATAAACTTTCGGAATTATTTTCCAACTCTTTTTGTAAAAATTGGACTTGTTTTGCGAAGAATTTCACTATTTGGGTTGATTATATCAAGTTCGTATAAATATGTTCTAAAACTGTTCAATTAAAAACATGAGGATATATATTGTTAAAAACAGTAAACAAAAGCTTATATTGTCATTTTGGAAATATTTGGACCAAAAATGTAACATAAGGTTAACCAAGGACTAACAGTGCAAAGTTAACACCGTTAGGGTAGAAAATGTAAAACTGGTAAAAGTACAAGGACCAAACTGTAACTTTATTAAATATTCATTGTTATTGCATATTTTGCATTCCTCATTTCACTCACGCACATTTTCTCACGTTTCGTTCAATACTTTAACACTTTAAGTTTATATTTATATAAAACGAATTCTAACGATTAACTTAACAATACGTTCAAACACCTTTCGAGGGAACGATATTTATGGAATCAATGACATAAAAACATGATAATATTATGTATCATGTTATTTTTGAACTTTAAGCATTTTAAGCATATCACACTCATATCACACACCAAATCGTTATCCGTTACTCGTTTTCACACTCAATAATCGTATTAAGTCACAAATACCAAATTCTCAGACTTAACAATTATCCAGGTCCTGTGTTGGAGCCGTTTCTGTAAATTCACTTGATTTTACATTTCCACCTTGCCAGTAACACAAAAGGTGAGTCATAGCCCCACTTTTACTTATTTATCAAAGTTTGCTGTCTATGGGGGAGATACATGCTACAAACACTCACAAGTATTTTCAACTATTTTTGTATGCTTCACCTGATATGATATTGACTAAGTTACTCTATTGCCACAAGCCCCTCACATCATGATCCATTAATCACTTGTAAGTGAATGCGAATATAGTGAATAGATCTATTGGAGGCTGACTGCCTATTCCACTAATGCCGGAATGATAGTCTTAGTTACTAGCCGGATTAGTCGCAATGCACTATATTTGAAGGAAATAGGCAATGGCAAATCACCTATTACATGAGGGCCCCACACCGGTTACTACACTGTTAACGTTTGCGTGTTATGAGACTTAGGGCAATATGTACAAATGCAATATCACCATTTTAAACATGATTGTAATTCATAGGCAATCACTACTTGTGTACTCTCAAACTCATTATTATTACAAACTCTATGATTTCACTCAACAATTTTGTTGACTTTTAGCATGTTTATCTCAGGTAATTAGCAGAGCAAACAAGGCACGTAGCGGGCAATAAACCAAGGGTTTTAATGTGGTGTAAAACAAAGTCATGTCATTCACTTTTAAACTACTACACCCTTTTATGGGAAGTTTACAACTCTGATATTTTCACATTTTGTACTTCAACTTTGAATTGAATAACAAGTACTTTTAAAGCGCCTCTACTTGAGCCGTTTTCTATTATTATGCAAAGATCCTCCCGTAATGCCCCAATTAGTCTTCCGCTGTTATATTATAAATTGGGGGGTGTTACAGATTTGTATCAGAGACATAATTATAGAGAACCAAATATTTTCAAACATTGAACTGTAATTACACTTTCAAAATGAATGACTTTTACACCATACCACTTTACACCCTCCGTGCATGCATAACACAACGCTCAATACATTACCTTTTAAGATTATTTTACTCTAATCTTCACACACCTGATACTTAATCTCACACACCTGATTATCTTATATTGATTTCACACACCCGATTATTTTATATTGACTCTCACACACCCGATTATTTTATGTTAACTCTCACACACCCGATTATTTTATGTTGATTTACACACACCTGATCATTTCACTCTAATTTTCACACACTTGATTATATTGATTGCTTACAATTACTATTTGTGGATTATTATAATACCATGTCTACAATCTCCCACCTGAGTACCTCATCATCGGATGTAGAATCCGAGGACACACCTATATCCATCACCTCCCCATTGATAGAAGACACATATGTTTTAGCTCTACGAGCACATGTTCCGCCACCACACCCGGAGAACCAACCAGATTCTCCCACATACACCCCCTTACTGACGACCAGTATATGCAGATGCGGCAATGGTTGCCAGCAGAGGGGTCAGATACACCTTCACCTACTCTATCACCCTCACTTGCACCGGTAGCCCGGTATAGGTAAGTCAAGATTTTGGAACCATACGAGCCTGAACCATTCATGATACCGTTTAGAAGTCACCCCAACGGTTACATTAGGATGCATACACCTCGCGTGAGGAAACGCCTACCTATTTTGCCGATTTTACCACCATTTCCACCCTACTCCCCTAAATCACCCCTAGATATGATCGGAATGACACCCCCAGCATCACCCGAGTATCAGTACGCATTACCACCATTGCGTTTATCATCACCCCCACTTAGACCCGATCACCTATTCAACCAACTCACCCAGACATACCCATTTACACCCCACCAGCGGGAACTGACTCCAGAGGAGGATTTACCCTCTTCGAGCCGTTCTCGTATAGCAGGTCCCAGTTATGTACCCTCACCATTACTACCATTTCCACCCGGTTTCACTACACCAGCTCGAGTCTTCGAGACTGGAGAGAGCTCACGGGCAGCATTAGCCCGCACCCCTACTCCATCCTCCATCATGACACGTCTGGAGCGTCATGAGAGGCAGATCGATACTCTTCTGAGTATAGTTGACGAGACACTGTTGGACCACCCCGAGACGGTCAACGACACTATACAGAGTCTCATATCCAGTAGGATAGATCTTGAGGACGGTCTGACCAGGATACGGTCAGAGATGTTCGAGACCCGCACCCACATCACAGCCTCACTTTGGGAGGGACAGAGGCACATTGTGGAAGCTTCGGAAGCACGCCACAGAGCCGAAACCTTAGAGAACCTAGTGGAAGACATGCAGGTTCAACACCAGACAGACATTCAGAGGCTCCTGGATCAGATATCACAGCTCATCGAGCCCATGGACGAGTCTTCTAGCAGCTAGACATAGATTACATCTGTGTAGTTTTGAGGCACCTTAGCCTGCCACATGTGGCATTAAGAAAGGACCTTGTAATCATTCTATTATGTAACAAAATTGATTCAAGTTATTAATATATGATGTTGGTTATGATTTACTATATATTGATGTTTATTTATGCTACTGTAGTTGTTCATGTGTATTGTGATAGTATTCATACATGTCGTGATGTTACTTGTGACTGTCATGGTTCTCTAAAAGATACAAATGGATTGAAAATACAAACACATATTAAGGAAAATTTTAAAAGAAACTTGATGAATGAAGAGAAAGTTGCTGAACTCCAGCTTTTGTAGATGATGAATCACTTTGTTCCCTTACAACCCTATACTAAAAATTGATCATTTACTTATGATAATACCCAACCATATCGTGATTCTATGATTTTTCCATCACATTGTGACAATATTGTTAGGAATTGTATACAAATTCCCTAGTACTCAATGTATTCTAACATGATCACTATGTGAGTTCTAAATCTGTATTTTCTTGTGGTATTAGCAGAAAATGGCTCGCACAAGAAACTAAGAAACTGCCACTCCCGCAACAGCTATGACTCCTGAAGCTATCCAAAAGTTGGTAGCCGATAGTGTTGCAGCAGCTCTAGAGACTCAAGCGGCTAACGTAGCCCGCTCGAGCAACAATAACTAATCCACCGATGAAAGTGAGGCATCTGCGTCTCGCAAATGCACATACAAAGATTTCATAGGTTGCCAGCCAACTTATTTCAGAGGTTCTGAGGGAGTCACCGAACTCGCTCAGTGGTTCGAACGCTCCGAAACAGTATTCATGCGGTGCAACTGCCCCGATAATAGCAAAGTTGCCTTTGCTACTAGAATACTCCTAGAGGATGCCGCATCTTGGTGGAACTCAACCGCCCAGACCATGGGTATGGAAAAGGCCTATCGAATGTCCTGTATCGAACTAAAAACCAAAATGCTGAAGAAATACTGTCCCCGAACAGAAATAAAAAAACTGGAGGAGGAATTCCACCAGTTAATTGTTAGGGGAAACGATTTGAGAACCTACAACCGAAGGTTCCAGGAACTATCCATACTATGTCCTACTCTGGTGCCAGATACTGAAATGGAACTGGAAAAGTATGTGGAGGGACTACCCCAAAACATAGAGGGGAACGTCACCTCATCCAAACTGGCAACTCTTGAGGAAGCTATAGGAATAGCTGAACGGTTATTAGAACGGGACATCAGACGGAGTTCTACCTCCGCAAACAATGAACACAAACAGAGTCTCGATAACCGTGGAACCAACACCCACAACAACAACAGAAACCCCAACACCAACAACAACTACCACAACAACAACAACAACAACAGGAACCCCAACCGCAACAACAACAACAACAACAACAACAACAACAACAACAACAACAACAACAACAACAATAACAACAACAACCGCAACCATAATTACCAACAGACCCGCAACATCCACCACCACCAACAGAACCGCAGACAAGAAGCTACTAGAGCTTATATTGCTACACCCACCGGAAAGCAAGCCTATACTGGAAACCAACCCCAGTGTAACCGATGTAAACTCCATCACACTGGACCTTGTCGTGCAGTTTGCGGAAATTGCCAAAAAGTGGGTCACAAGACCTCTGACTGCAGAGCCACGGGCGCAAACACACAGCCCATAACAGTAGTGTGCCACGGTTGTGGAGAAAAAGGACACTACAAGAACCACTGCTCAAAGAACCCGAACAACGTTGCTCATGGGAGAGCATATGTGCTTGGTGATGGAAACGCACCACAGGAACCCGGCGTCGTCACGAGTACTTTCTTACTAAAACAACACAATGCTAAAATATTATTTGATTCTAGAGCTGATAACAGCTTTGTGTCTACCTCATTTACTTCATTGCTTAATATTACCCCCGTAGAACTAGACACTACATATGAAATAGAAATAGCAAACGGAAACCTCATAGGCACCAACAAGATGATCAAAGGTTGCACCCTCACTTTTCTAAACAAACCTTTCCCCATTGATCTCATGCCTATCCAACTCGGTAGCTTTGATGTCGTTATTGGCATGGATTGGTTATCCAAACACCGCGCCCGAATCATCTGTGATGAGAAAGTCATCCAAATTACACTTAATGGTGAAACTCTTATCGTTCGAGGCGATCACAGCAAAACCCGACTAAACATCATCTCATATGCCAAAACAATGAAGTACATGGACAAAGGATGTCACGTATTTCTAATTCAAGTGATGAAAAATGAAACGAAGGAGAAACAACTCGAAGAAGTGCCTGTTGTCAAGGACTTTTCTGAAGTATTTCCAGAAGACTTGCCCGGTATTCCACCAACTCTGCAAGTAGAATTCCAAATTGATTTAGTGCCTGGAGCAGCACCAATTGCTAAAGCACCTTATCGATTAGCACCTTCAGAAATAAAAGAACTATCTGAGCAGTTGAAAGAACTGTCAGATAAAGGTTTTATCCGACCAAGTTCGTCACCTTGGGGAGCACCAGTCTTATTTGTCAAAAAGAAAGACGGAACTTTTTAAATGTGTATTGATTACAGAGAACTCAACAAACTCACAATAAATAATTGATATCCGTTACCCCGGATTGACGATTTATTCGACTAGCAGCAAGGATCGAGTGTCTACTCAAAAATTGATCTGAGGTCTGGTTACCATCAGCTACGTGTCAAGGAAGAAGATATTCCAAAAACAGCCTTCCAGACACGATACGGGCATTATGAATTTCAAGTAATGCCATTTGGTCTCACAAAAGCACCCGCAGTGTTCATGGATTTAATGAACCGAGTATGTAAACCTTACTTGGATAAATTCGTGATTGTGTTCATCGATGACATCTTAATCTACTCATGCAGCAAAGAAGAACATGCGGAACACTTGAGAACTATTTTGGAGTTGCTCAAAAATGAAAAGTTTTACGCAAAATTCTCCAAATGTGATTTTTGGATCCCCACAGTACAATTTCTTGGCCATATCATCAACAGTAAAGGTATCCATGTAGATCCTGCAAAGATTAAGGCAGTAAAAGGTTGGACATCTCCTACCACCCCAACCGAAATTCGTCAATTTCTAGGTCTCGCTGGTTACTATCGAAGGTTCATAGAAGACTTTTCAAAGATTGCAAATCCTTTGACCGAATTAAACCAGAAAAACAAGAAATATATCTGGGAAGACAAACAAGAGTCAGCTTTTCAACTCTTAAAATACAAACTCTGAGAAGCCCCCATCTTAGCACTACCTGAAGGAAGTGAAGACTTCGTGGTGTACTGTGATGCATCACATCATGGTTTAGGTGCAATGCTAATGCAAAGAAGCAAAGTGATAGCTTATGCTTTTAGACAGCTAAAGAAAAATGAGGAAAACTATACCACTCACGATCTAGAATTAGGAGCAGTGGTCTTTGCTCTTAAGATTTTGATACATTACTTATACGGTACTAAGTGTACGGTTTTCACCAATCAAAAGAGTCTTCAGCACATCCTAGATCAGAAGGAGCTGAACATGAGACTGGCGCCGATGGTTAGAACTACTCAATGATTACGATTTTGAAATTCGCTACCACCCCGGTAAAGCGAATGTTGTGGCAGATGCCCTGAGCAGAAAAGAGAGAATCAAACCTCTCAGAGTCCGATCTCTGGGAATGGACATTCATTCACCCCTTCCATCACAGATTCTCTTAGCCAAAACAGAAGCTCTCGAAGAAGAAAACAGACCCCATGGAAAGATTTACGTTATGCCCGAGAATGAAAATGGTTTTGTAAAAAGATCAGACGGTATGTTGTGCTTCAAAGAAAGATATTAGGTCCCACTCTACGGAGGTATTCGAGATCTCATCATGCATGAATCTCATAAATCCAAATACTCTATTCACCCAGGTTCCGATAAAATGTATCAGGATCTCAAAAAGATCTACTGGTGGCCCAACATGAAAGCCGACATCGCTGAGTATGTTGGTAAATGTTTGACTTGTTCAAGAGTCAAGGCGGAAAGTCAAAAGCCGTCGGGATTTCTTGTACAACCTGAACTACCAGTCTGGAAATGGGAAAGAATTACCATGGATTTCATCACAAAAGTACCAAAGACGTCAACTGGATTAGACACCATCTGGGTCATCATTGATCGTCTCACCAAATCCGCACATTTCCTACCAATCAAGGAAACTGACGAGATGACCACCCTCGCTCAGTTATATCTCAAGGAAATAGTGACTCGACATGGAGTTCCAATCTCCATCATCTCAGATAGAGATATCCGATTTACCTCAAGATTTTGGCAAACTCTAGAAAAAGCTCTCGGTACACGTCTCGATATGAGTACCGCTTATCACCCTCAGACTGATGGTCAGAGTGAAAGAACGATCCAAACCTTGGAAGACATGCTCTGAGCATGTGTTATAAACTTCGAAAAAGGTTGGGATAAACACTTGCCATTAGCTAAATTTTCTTACAACAACAGTTATCATGCCAGCATCAAGGCGGCACCATTTGAAGCACTTTATGGTAGAAAGTGCAGATCACCTGTTTGTTGGACAGAAGTTGGTGACATACAACTCCCTGGACCAGAATTGATACACGACACGACAGAAAAGATTTTTAAGATCAGGCAATGACTGCAAGCTGCTCATGACAGACAAAAAAGTTATGCTGATATAAGACGAAAACCTATGGAATTTCAAGTCGGTGACTGAGTCATGTTGAAAGTTTCCCCATGGAAGGGAATGATATGCTTCGTGAAGCGTGGAAAGTTGAATCCCAGGTATATTGGACCATTCAAAATCCTTGAAAGGATTGGTCTAGTTGCTTACAAACTATAACTCCCAGAAGAAGTGAGTAGAGTACACCTCACATTTCATATTTCACAACTCAAGAAATGTTTATCAGATGAAACTCTCATCATTCCACTAAAAGAACTCAGACTTGACGACAAACTCGTGTTCACGGAAGAACCAGTAGAAATAATTCATAGGGAGGTCAAACAACTTAAGCAAAGTCGTATTCCCATTATCAAAGTTAGATGGAACTCTAAACGAGGACCAAAGTACACATGGGAACGTGAAGATCAATTTCGTGACAAATACCCCCATTTATTCCCTTAGACACCCCTAACACCCATTTTAGATTTAATTCTGGGACGGAATTCTGTTTGACGGGTAGGTACTGTAGCAACCTGTAAAATTCCCTAGTAATTTGTACATTGCAAATCAAGTATTAAATTCTAATACAGTTCATTTAACCATTTTTATGGTATAAATTTAAACTTTTGTTAATATATTACAAACACATTGGAACGAGCTCACACATGGACCACAAATGATTAAACACACTCATTATATATCAAATGGATCACCAACACAATTTCTAGCCCAAGTCTTGGCATGTTACTATTCATCAGGCCCAACCCAATATTTATAATTTTATTAAACTTCATATAACACTCGAATGAACACCAAGAGCTTTGGCCCGATTTCTCTCAATTTTGACAGACATGTTACACACTATTTTGCATCACTCAAACCCTCCCCTAGCAAGAAATGAGTGTACCAAATCTCATTTTCCCATTCGAACATTTGAAGGCTTAACGAGAGCCAAAGTAAAACACACTTGCCACGTATATCAACTCACACCAATTTTTCCATTTTTAACACAACTCGATCAAACCAATTTTTACCTATCCCATTTGTGTTTCTATGATCGAATAAGAGTACAATAGTCTATTTCTAACCTTTGTACTCAATATCACATGTTAAATGTGGCTTTGGACCCATTAAATATGTTGTACGCAACATATATATACATATACGTTCCTACTCGATACATGCTATGTTTAAGCACAAAACCCCCTCCTAAGATACATAGTACTTGAGTAATATTCTGTATCTACTGCTAAACATCCAATCAATGCCACTTGAGGGAGTATTATACAATATTTTCGGCTATAAATACATATATACACCCACTCATTAACTCCTATTCACACACACCAATTTTATCTAAGTTTCACTAAGTATTCCTTGCTACCGAGAGTTCTCAAGAGACAAGAAGTACTTTCCCACTCGTTCAAGTCCTTCCCAAGTCATATAACTCGTTGTTCGATCGTTGGTGATCACTTACACGAGCCACAACCACATTTCTAGTGTTCTTGATATTTTCGAACGTTAAACTCCACCTCAAAGGTGTAGTAAGTCTTCCTAAACTCATTTTCGATCATTCTATTCGAGTTATAACACATCATGCATAGTTCTTAGTTTCCTTCGATCGTATATATCATTTTATTTCATTTTTACGCTTTCGTTATTCATTTATTTTACGTTTAATGCAATGACCTCCTTATGGATGGCTAAGAACATGTATTTTATCTATACTTGACACTTACATTTCATTTATTTACTTATCGCACTCATTTCTATTCATATCGAATCGTATTTCATTATATATGTCATTTATTTATTTATCGGAACATGTTATATCGACATAAGAAAAGGACTGTTTAAAACGAATTTGTATACACGACACCTTAATATTATTGCTCAACCTGTTTCTTTACAAGCTCATTAATCGAATTCATGTTTTGAGTTTTCCCTCATAAGCTAATATAAGCCCTTTAAAAAGTTCAAAGTAATCGCTATCTAAAAAAAGTCGAAACCCTTTTCATTTTAGCGAGTGGGCTCAAAAGCACAATAGGCACACATTTAGCTTATTCAATTAGCAGACCGTATAAGTTGTTTGGACACATTTTTAAACTCATAAAACAAGCCCAAAGGCAGGTCCAATATTCCATAAAACACCCCGGATCAAATTTCACTAATGGGCTTTAAATATGACTCATTAAAGCCCAATAGCTCAAAAATAAGCAATTCGAGTAACAAGCAGTTGGAATTCACTTTAATAAGCTTTAATAAGTTGTATAAACTTTCGGAATTATTTTTCAAATCTTTTTGTAAAAATTGGACTTGTTTTGCAAAGAATTTCACTATTTGGGTTGATTATGTCAAGTTCTTATAAATATGTTCTAAAACTGTTCAATTAAAAACATGAGGATATATATTATTAAAAACAGTAAACCAAAGCTTATATTGTCATTTTGGAAATATTTGGACCAAAAATGTAATATAAGGTTAACCAAGGACTAACAGTGCAAAGTTAACACCGTTAGGGTAGAAAGTGTAAAACTGGTAAAAGTACAAAGACCGAACTGTAACTTTATTACATATTCATTGTTATTGCATATTTTGCATTCCTCATTTCACTCACGCACATTTTCTCACGTTTCAAACAATACTTTAACACTTTAAGCTTATATTTATATAAAACAAATTCTAACGATTAACTTAACAATACGTTCAAACACCTTTCGAGGGAACGATATTTATGGAATCAATGACATAAAAACATGATAATATTATGTATAATATTATTTTTGAACTTTAAGCATTTTAAGCATATCACACTCATATCACACACCAAATCGTTATCCGTTACTCGTTTTCACACTCAATAATCGTATTAAGTCACAAATACCAAATTCTCAGACTTAACTATTATCCAGGTCCTGTGTTGGAGCCGTTTCCGTAATTTCACTTGATTTCACATTTCCACCTTGCCAGTTACACACAAGGTGAGTCATAGCCCCACTTTTACTTATTTATCAAAGTTTACTCTCTATGGGGGAGATACATGCTACAAACACTCACAAGTATTTTCAAGTATTTTTTTATGCTTCACCTGATATGATATTGACTAAGTTACTCTATTGCCACAAGCCCCTCACATCATGAACCATTAATCACTTGCGAGTGAACACGAATATAGTGAATAGATCTGTTGGAGGCTGACTGCCTATTCCACTAATGCCGGAATGATAGTCTTAGTTACTAGCCGGATTAGTCGCAATGCACTATATTTGAAGGAAATAGGCAATGGCAAATCACCTATTACACGAGGGCCCCATACCGATTACTACACTGTTAACGTTTGCGTGTCATGAGACTTAGGGCAATATGTACAAATGCAATATCACCATTTTAAACATGATTGTAATTCATAGGCAATCACTACTTGTGTACTCTCAAACTCATTATTATTACAAACTCTATGATTTCACTCAACAATTTTGTTGACTTTTAGCATTTTTATCTCAGGTAATTAGCGGAGCAAACAAGGCACGGAGCGGGCAATAAACCAAGGGTTTTAATGTGGTGTAAAACAAAGTCATGTCATTCACTTTTAAACTACTACACCTTTTATGGGAAGTTTACAACTCTGATATTTTCACATTTTGTACTTCAACTTTGAATTGAATAACAAGTACTTTTAAAACGCCTTTTCTTGAGCCATTTTCTATTATTATGCAAAGATCCTCCCCGTAATATCCCGATTAGTCTTTCGCTGTTATATTATAAATTAGGGGGTGTTACACCTACCCTTGATTAGATTCCATTATTGGAGTGATGATTGTAGACATTATGCTTTGGATATGTATTGTATTTAGATTATTGTTTGGATTATATTTCATAAGTCCTTGCAATTCTTGACTTAGTATTTTATAAGAAGTCTTCCGCTTGCGTTTATATGTTCTGATTGACACCATAATGTTACACTTAGGCCCTTTTCGGGTTGGGGTGTTACATAAATATTAAAATCAATTACCAAAAGCTACCTTTAACAAACCAAATTACCAATACCGACACTATAAATCCACATTACGAAAAATGATATGGGAGAGCGTTTCATGTTTTGCTCGCCCCCTTTTTTGCTCGCCTTATTTATTATGCTCGATTTTCGCTTATATATGGTAGGTAAAACAAATTGAATTTGGGAACTCTTTCATTCATTTTAGCCGAGCTAATTTTTTGTTTTGTAGGTTCATCTTGATGCCTTAGAGCAAGGGGGAGCTTTCGTCAAGCATTTATAGAATGCATCAGATACACACTTTGTTGTATATCACATACTCGTCTAAGGAAAAATATAGTTTTGGACTAGTATTTTTTTTGTAGCTTTTTAATCATACCTTGACGCCTCGATCAAGGGGGAGCAACATTCAAGGGGGAGCATGCACGCATTACTAATCATTCTCATTCTTCGACACACCTTTGTGTTTCTACAAAAAAGAGGAGAAGATAGTCTAACATAGCTTACCCACGTGTATCATTTGCTACGTGCATTTTATTCATCATGCATTTCTCATATATTTTTGTTTTGTTGCACAACACTAACCTTAATGTAGGTTAAGAGTCTAAATCTGATCCATGGATTTGCTACCAAATAAGGGGAATACCAACCATAAGGGATTGGAGTAGACAGTTTAACTTCACTAGAGATGATGCAAACTCAGCTTTTCGGAGAGAAATGAACTTAACTCCAAGGACACACCCTTTTTGTTTCGACAAAAGGGGGAGAACAGTGTGTAAATAGAGAAGGTAATGTAAAAGGTAAAGGGGGAGATGTAACTTTCTACATTTTACTATCTATCACGTTTACATATTTTGTCATCATCAAAAAGGGGGAGATTGTTAGTGCAAATATTACAGTATTTAATCTATACAGTCTCGTTTGTTTTGATTGATGACAAACATGTAACTTGATACATAACGTAAAATGTACAAGTTACTTGTAATCCTATTTTGTCTCAACATACATTCAACACCTCTCGACTTCTCAAGTCCTCGTACGGTACAACACAGGTTCGTACATGTTTGTTATGTGGCATTATGATCAAACCCATTAACAAATCATTTAGAATGTCTAAAATACGTTTAAAGTCATTAAGTATTTTAAAAGGTTAACCATTCTACTTAGAACCTCATTTTACATTTTACATATACAAGTACTCTTACTTGCACATCATGTTTCCTTAGTTGCATTCATATCAAAATAGGATAAGTACACTTTAGGTGTCAAACTAATACAAATGTGTTTACTCATAAAAATGATGTTAAAGACATCATATCTTAAGTCCTATAATAACATAAGCAGTTTAACATTCTTAGTAACACATAAACTAACATGGTACAACTTGGTCAACATATATTAGTTAAGATAGTATATACATGTTACATATTCATATACATTTACATATTACATTTACATTTTTTGTCTTCATATGGAAAATGTACAATGACATTATGGCATGCATCACATTAGAAAATCTTGAAGATCATATGAATATCATGGATTGATCTTCACTCAAAGATTATATATGGAAATATCTTGGTTAGATTTGGGAAAGATATTTGGAGATTTCTTGTGAGAGGTACGCGGAACCCTTTTTTAGGTCCAAGGAACCCTTTTTTATAAAGGGCGGAACCCGCGGAACCCTTTTTTTGGTTCCGCGGAATCCGTGGTCTGCTGACCTTTTTTGGCTATAAATACCAGTCCATTGTCCACCCATTTAATCACCACTTGAACATATATTCTCTCTACTCTTTTGCATACATTTAGATCTGTAGATAAACATGTAGTAACATACATTAATCACTCTAATCATCATGATCATAATGTTACTAACTTTCATTATGTTGTAAGCATACTCTCGAAATGATCCTGTGAAGCAAGCTCAGAGATCGTGAGTCATCATCCACTACAAGCATACATATATGAAGATCTATCACAACAAGCTTAGAGAACTTGTGATCTTCATCCATTGAAGGCTTTCTATCAATGGAAGTTCATTTAGATTAGTCATTCATATCCAGTAGACATTTGTGTCATGGATCATCATTGCATCATCACAATCTATTCACCAAACTAGATTAGATGGTTTATGTGTTTGTGCCATAAAACACAAGGTTTTTATGTTGGGCCATAAAACATAGCGGGAGTGGTTGTACCCTTGTAAAAGAACTCGACATCTAGCTTAGTGTCGTAAATATTGTATAAGCAATGTTAGGTTGGTTCTACCTCGAACTAGAACCCGGTATTTAGCTTTGTACCAAAAAAAGTGTAAGCGACGTTTGTAAGGTTTTCTCCGCCGAGAAGGGAGCTTGTTGATCTAGTGAAGTAACTCTCGAGTTGGGTACTCGGGGAGTGGAGTAGGGCGGAGAGGAGCTCCGTGACCGAACCACTATAAATCATCGTGTTCGGTTTGCGCTTTCTTTTACTTACTGCTTTACTTTTATACTTGCATTATATTATTGCTTGTGTTTTGACTTGTTGGTTATACTTGTATGACAACTTATTTTAGTATATGTTAGTTATTAACTACAATTATTATCTTTCATATTACAACAAGCTAAATTGGATATTTGATATAACAAGTTTTAAGAATTTAAAACGGTAACGTATTCACCCCCCTCTACGTTTTCACAATTGGTATCAGAGCCTCGTGGCTCTTATTTTCAAAACAAATGGTTTTTAAAATGGAGTACGATCCATGTATCAAATTACCATTGAAGCGGAATATAATATGCAAAATGTTTCGCTAATTATACTTAGAAATTTTGTTGTTAAATGTTACTTTGTATACAAGCTTGATGATGTCCTTGGAAAATAAAAGAAAATATTAATTTCTCAAAATAATTAAGTGTCAAATTATGTGCTTAAAGCAAATTTACGAAAAATATGGTCTTGAAAGGAGTGTTTGGGATAACTATAAATTTAGTTGAAAAATCACCTCCGTAAATGATTAGATAAGTCACATAAGTAGATATGTTGTTAAAATATATGTATTATATGTTTAATAGCAAATCTATTAACTCCTACACATTCTCGCTATGCGAAAATACATGTTTTTAACATTCTGTGACATTTTGTCACTGCAGACGACGGAACCCACGGATCCCTTTAAAGGGTTCCTTGCCCTTTGGAGAAGGGATCCTTGGTCTGCACAGTCCAAAGTTTTTGCAAACTTCAAAAATTCATAACTAATTAACCGTAAGTCCGTAGGATTCGCGCTACCTATCATTTCAAAGGGAATTAAGTCTATTTCATTTAAAAATAATCTTATGGCCTAAATCTAAATTGAAGTAAGTAAAATAAATCAAATGCTACAACCTGTCCAAAATATTAAGTTTCATTTTGACATAGTAACTTAAACTTTTGAGTTGGGCAATGTAAGTTGGTATCCTTTGAACATTGATATGATTACTTTTGAAACTAAAGAATTTGGTGATACTTATATATATAAAGGAAAAAAATCAAGCTTGGCATACATCGTCATATTTAAACGCAAAGTGACAAAAAGTATATTTCTTTTTATGCTATGCTATATGACTACTTGTTTTGGTTGTTTGCATACATGTTCTTTGCTTATCGAAAATAGTGATTGCACTTGTTTATTTGTGATACATAAGTGTCAATCTTGCCATAATATTCATTTGCTTGTTTGTCAATTTCTTGTTTATACATAATAGGACATTTGCTAGATTTTGTGCACTAAGTTGGAAAATTGTTTCAGATAAATTTCTTTGCATATGTTATGCACAATTCACTTAGAAATGAAAACCAAGTAAAACTAGTTAAGTATCTTGAAAAATGTTGTTTTGCACAAACTCTCACTTAATGGTTCAAAGTGTAAAAATGTGTCACAACCTTCAATGATTATCTAAACATATAGTATCTTTGAAAAAGGTGTTTGGTACATTTGCTTCTAACAATGATGTTTAATGTCATAGGATAATAACTTACCTTTGAATGATCATGTGAACTAATGTGATCATGCAGGGCAATAACATTTTGATGTTATCAATTTTCTTATCTTAAGCCACTGTTTGGCATAACTTCTATTATTAGTAAGTTCATTATCCTCGGATTGATCTATATGCTTACATGTGTTAATACCTGTTTTGTTGTTATTGTTCAATCACAACTAATTAATTACACATGTTTTAGGAAAATTTATGGGATTTGAACGGGTTTCGGGCTTTCAAAAATGCCCTCTGTTTACATTTTTTGATCGGCGAATATGGCGGAACCAAAAATATGGTTCCGTATGTCCAAGTTTTTGGTGCCGCCAAAAACAGCCTGACGGATCAGGCGGAACCAAATTCATGGTTCCGCCTGTGTTGCCTATTGGTTCCGCCATCCAACAGTAACTATTTTTTTTAATTTTCAAATTTTCGTTTAATCCCGCACTCTAGATCATTCACTTTTATCACTAGGATACTTTTCACTGATATTCACTCATATTAGGATCATGTCATCTCACTTTCACCAATAGGATAACCATCTCTAATCATATTTTTTTAATTTCATAAAAATACTCCAAGGTACCTTTCTCCATAAATGAAGGAACCCTGAAATTGGTTCCTTGCAATCAGTGGACCACTGAGTTTTTGTGATCATCACACACATTTACTGCATCCTCCCGTCCTTTACTCATCCATTAGCTTGATTTGTAAATTGACAACTTTCTAACAAATCCGGACTCATTGTTTGCAAAGATATCATAGATCACAAGTCTAACTTATGACTGTAGATATTGTATTCACATATGTTGTCTTACTTAGTTAACATGTCATCCTTCAAGACGATAAAGATTTACATCGAGTCATAACTCACACTTAGGTTATAGATGTATTATGAAGTCTTGCTATCCTTGAATGCTATCCAATCTCAAAAAAGTAGGATTGACAACTTAAGTATTTCATCCGAAATATTCAAGTAAAGTTGACTTACGATTATAGTCATTAAAAGTCATATCCGAAAGAATCAACACCCAAGTATTTTAACAACTTATGTTAAAACACTTATCCTATCACCTAAGTACACTTGTTCTTTCACCATCATCCCATCACATTCACCTCTGTGATATGTCTCAGGCCCTAAGCCTCAAATCACATCACCCACTAGTTGTACCAACCAATGGACCACAAGAATTAGTCTCCATCCTTGTTGTCTTCAACACCTATGAAACCTAAGTACTCCCATAGTACAACAAACCCCTACAACACTACAATCCTTACCATCATTTGAATCCATTGAGTGCATTGCTCAAAAAGCCCTTTGTCCAAACACTCGTACCAAATCAAATGCACGTTGAACAAACTCAACCATACTTTACCACCTATAGGATTAGAACCTCCACCATCAAATGAGCACAATGCTCACATTCATTGTTTATCAATCTCCACTAAGTTCAAGTAGTACCACTTTCATAAGTTATCAAAGTATTAGTAATACTTTGTCGTTAAACCTCTACATAAGTTTCGTTAAAACTTAAATCAACATTTTAACAACAATCTCAAAGCCAACCTCATACATCCCGAGCAACAATGACTCTTGAGGAGTATACATAAGAAACTCGAGTAAATTCCTCTTGTCATCATCTAGTGAATATAATCTTAAAATAAAGTATATTTAGGATAGGACTATCCAATTCAAACACTTTGGCTTCATATCTTCATTTAAGAAAACATGATGTTTTGGAAAACATTATGCCTAAGAAATCATGCGTTTAGTTTTCATCTTGTTAAAAGGATAATGTATATCCTATGCATCATTCTCTCCTTGCAACATGAACGGTTGTGTTACAAGAGATTTCATTACACCTCATTGGCTAAATGATCTTGAACAAACATCTCAAGCTTTCCAACAACATATGTTGAACTTGCTCATCCATCCATATTTGTTCTCCATATTTGTTCTTCATACTTGTTCTCCATATTTGTTCTCCATGTTTGTTCTTCATATTTGTTCTCCATTTTTGTTCTCCATATTGTTCTCCATATGAATTCCTTTAAATTTTTGTAACATCTTCGTCACCTTAGTCATTATACATTTAGTTGAGTCAAGTTAAGCCAAGTATTGGTAAACTATCATCTTTTATATACTTCAATAGGCAAAAATAGGAATTCCTATCTTTCTAACATGAGAATGACTACTGGAGAACCTATTGCACTAGAAACTCAATTTAACCTAACGGTTAAATTGCTTCCAGGAAGAGAAGTTGGGTATGTGGAATCACCTGTAAAAATGGTCGTGTTTAGCCTGAATTGAGCACCGCTAGTAATAGTCTCATATTCATTCTCCAACTTGAAAAATCTTAATTCCTATACTTGTCTAAAGTAAGTATTAAAATAAGATATTTTGCCTCGACTTAGGAATATTAATCAAACAAGTAGTAGATGTGACTTTTCTTTATTTAGTTTAATAAAATCACTTGCATTACACATACATGTGTTGATTACATGTTATTTGTTTGATATGATTAAGTATCTTGACGTTATCATGATAACTATTTGATTGATAGTCAAATGTGTAAACCTTGGAAAGGCTTTGTCTGCATAGTTATACGTTTCGTGCTACTAAATGCTAACATGATTTGTATAATATTTTCATTCTTTTGTTATATGATATTTCACAAGATTAACATGTTTCCTGTTAACTCATGACATGTCATTTTAACACATGATGTTTCTATATTTGAAAGCTCTTTTCTTTTGTTGACTTTCATTGAGCCTTTTCGTAGATAGCATAAATGATACATGCTCCAAAATGTTATAATGGTTTGCATGAATCTGTCGTCTCACTTCTTTTGTGACTTTGTCACACTATTTGTTTGCCATGTGTGCACCTATAATTTGTCAAGGTGCTTTTGGTATGACAAACATTCAGAAGTCATTTTATTCTACAAATTAATCACATAGATCATTGTGTTAATTAATGGGTAAGTATGCTTAAGTGACTAAGCCTAACATCAAACAATTTCACAATGTAGTATCTCAAACAATGTCATGCTCTCTTGTAATATGATTATTTGTCTTGATGCTATGTGGTAACCTTTTTGTCTAGTAGTCGAATATTTATTTTTGTTTATATAAGATGTTATCTTATGATTTCTATCATAATCACATCTTTTGTCATTAACACTTTTGTCTTATACGTTGATAACAAATTATTTGTTATCTCACTTAGTTATGACTATTTTGCATAATTGTAATCCTTTTATTGCTACGTAGATTAGTAATATGTTTATAGGACAAATTCACTTTCATTTAGTCTTTAAAGCTAATAGAATTAAGTTTTAGAGGCATGGAATTTGTGTTTACGTATCTTTCAATCGACCTCTTTCCGCTTTCCTAAAAACATCTCCATCACCTTTTAGTTATAACAATACACCTCCCATGAGGAAACCACATGCCTCGTCATGCGATAATCTTGCATTGATAGAGAAGAGCTACGTGAATTCAAGGATGAAGTTCTTTGTATGCTAACCAACATCTGCAAAAACATTACTAAGCTCATCGTTTTCATTAACCTGCATCGTCATTCTTCATTCGATACATTACACATTATGTTGGATGTCCACCGATTAAGGGAGAGAGAAATTCATTCACATAATTGTCTTTTTGTATTAAAGAAAACTTACTCATGTCTCCTACACCAACACATAGGTTCACACCATTCAGTTAAAATCAGCTCACAAAATCACAAGTGTTTCAAACCTTCTTAACCCAACATCACATGTTTGCACCAATACCTCGTCAAGTGAAAAACACATCATGTGTTTGACAAACCTCTTAAACGAGAACCATTGAGTCTCCTTAGACTTGGACTAGGATTAGTGAAACCAAATCCGTAGTTATAAGTAAATAGATCTTAGCTCGAACCTTCGTTTGATCAAAAACGAAAAAATGTGACCAAATCAAATTCTGGTCCCAAGGTACCCTTTGATAAGACGAACGGCACCAAAAATTTGGTTCCGCCCAATCCGTGGGTACCTAAGTCAGCCTTTAAACTACTTAAAACAAACAACCCTCTCACAACCAACGAGTCCAGTATTTTCTTTTTAACCTTAATCTCACAACTTCATTGTCTAGAACACCATCATAGGATCTCATCCTTTTCATACATATCAAGCACGTCATTGTCAGTGCAAATGATATATCAAAACCATCATTCTCAACACGTTGGTCCAACCAACACTCTCCCATTATATGATGTCATTCTCATATAGGTATCTAGCATTTCTAATTTTTGCATATGGAATTTCTATTCATAAGTTATCATTGTCTTCACTTCCTCATTTGCTATACACCATCTTTGGTAGATAATAATGTCATAAACTTAACCGTCTTCAATACTCTTATAGCATTTGCTATACATACGTGTCTCTAAATTCATTGCATTCATTATAACAACCACCTTTCATCACCTCTTTCACTAATCATCACCCCCATGGATTAGCGAAAAACCTACTAGTAAACCAACACCAACACTAGCACCACTCACTTTAACCTTTAATATTTCAACTTCATTTCATATCATCCTTCTAGGCTTTATTTTGTAGGATTTTATCATATTATATTCTTGTTATTCTTATGATTGTAATTCTTATTAGAAGATTACACCTTATAAGATGTTTTGCTAAATGATCATGGTTCTATGAGTTGACTTGTGATTATATCATGGATATATTGCATCATATATATACATCTTATTTTTCTTTGTAAAAAAGATGAAATATATTACACTAATCCTTTCATTGTAGGTTCATCATCATATACGCTTTATCGTATATAGCATACTCATCTAAGGATGAAGTTTGCATCGAATATTTTCCTTCTTTTATTATAGGTGCTTCTTGACGTCCTCGAATCAGGAAGAATATCTATCAAGCACTCATATTACATCGTCTATACACATTGGTTGTATATGACATATCTTTCTTAAGACATAGCTTCTATTGTACTAATTTTTTTGTTTTATAGGTTCATCTTGACGCCCTAGAGCAAGGGGGAGCTTCCGTCAAGAATTTATAGAATGCATCATATACACACTTTGTTGTATATCACATAACGTAAAATATACAAGTTACTTGTAATCATATTTTGTCTCAACATACATTCAACACCTCTCGACTTCTCAAGTCCTCGTATGGTACAACACAGGTTCGTACATGTTTGTTATATGGCATTATGATCAAACCCATTAACAAATCATTTAGAATGTTTAAAATACGTTTAAAGTCATTAAGTATTTTAAAAGGTTAATCATTCTACTTAGAACATCATTTTACATTTTACATATACAAGTACTCTTACTTGTACATCATGTTTCCTTAGTTGCATTCATATCAAAATAGGATAAGTACACTTTAGGTGTCAAACTAAGACAAATGTGTTTACTCATAAAAATGATGTTAAAGACATAATATCTTAAGTCCTATAATAGCATAAGTAGTTTAACATTTTTAGTAACACATAAACTAACATGGTACAACTTGGTCAACATATATTAGTTAAGCTAGTATATACATGTTACATATTCATATACATTTACATATTACATTTACATTTTATGTCTTAATATGGAAAATGTACAATGACGTCATGGCATGCATCACATTAGGAAATCTTGAAGATCATATGAATATCCTGGATTTCTTGTCAGAGATACGCGAAACCCGCGGAACCCTTTTTTAGGTCCAAGGAACCTTTTTTTATAAAGGGCGGAACCCGCGGAACCCTTTTTTTGGTTCCACGGAATCCGTGGTCTGCTGACCTTTTTTGGCTATAAATACCAGTCCATTGTCCACCCATTTAATCACCACTTGAACATACATTCTCTCTACCCTTTTGCATACATTTAGATCAGTAGATAACCATGTAGTAACATACATTAATCACCCTAATCATCATGATCATAATGTTACTAACTTTCATTATGTTGTAAGCATACTCTTGAAATGATCATGTGAAGCAAGCTCAGAGATCGTGAGTCATCATCTACCACAAGCATACATATATGAAGATCTATCACAACAAGCTTAGAGAACTTGTGATCTTCATCCATTGAAGGCTTTCTATCAATGGAAGTTCATTTAGATTAGTCATTCATATCCAGTAGAATTTGTGTCATGGATCATCATTGTAAACATCATTGTATCATCACAATCTATTCACCAAACTAGATTAGATGGTTTATGTGTTTATGCCATAAAACACAAGGTTTTTATGTTGGGCCATAAAACATAGCGGGAGTGGTTGTACCCTTGTAAAAGAACTCGACATCTAGCTTAGTGTCGGAAATATTGTATAAGCGATGTTAGGTTGGTTCTACCTCGAACTAGAACCCGGTATTTAGCTTTGTACCGAAAAAAGTGTAAGCGACGTTTGTAAGGTTTTTCTCCGCTGAGACGGGAGCTTGTTGATCTAGTGAAGTAACTCTCGAGTTGGGTACTCGGGGAGTGGAGTAGGGCGGAGAGGAGCTCCGTGACCGAACCACTATAAATCATCGTGTTCGGTTTGCGCTTTCTTTTACTTACTGCTTTACTTTTATACTTGCATTATATTATTGCTTGTGTTGTGACTTGTTGGTTATACTTGTGTGACAACTTGTTTTAGTATATGTTAGTCATAATCTACAATTGGCATCTTTCATATTACAATAAGCTAAATTAGATATTTGATACAACAAATTTTAAGAATTTAAAACGGTAACGTATTCACCCCCCCCCCCCCTACGTTTTCACATCATTAAACAAGCGAAGGAACTTCAGACGGATTCCAAAATCAAGCTAATTGTAGAGTCGTCGAAGGAGGCAACGGTTACGTGAGTGAGGAAGATGTCACTTCACCTAGATGATCTTATCGAATGTTTGGCATGATGGAACATGATTCTCCATAGAGAAACCGTGGAATAGAAACGAAGAGGGGTTACAAAGTTTCAGAGTTCGAGAGTTGGAAAGACAAGACTCGAGGACGAGTCTTTTCCAAGAGGAGGAGAATGATGCAGGGCACGTTCGGGCTCCCGCTCATCTGGCTTAGCCGTCGTTTCTTTGGTCAACATGTGAAGTCATATGTTTCAATGGTTCGAGAAGATTGAACGGTAAAATGACAATATAATATATTGTCATAATCTATCTTTTTCATTTTAATAGTTTATCTATTTTCATTAAAGATTAGTTTAGATTTTTAGGAGTTATTTCATTTCCTTATTTTATATATAGTCGGGATATTTAGCTTTCTCTTCAAGATTCATACAGACTATAAATCATTGTAATAGGTTTAGGTTTTTGGAGAGGTTATGATGAATTGAATGAAAAGAGAGTTTCTCTTAAAGTCTTGTTTGGGCACCCTTTGAGGGTTTATCGAAATTCCTTTGGTATTTGTTCTTGTGTGGTTTCTTGCATTCACAACGGTTTCGACATCAAACTATTTTGCTTGCCATGTCTAGTTATGGCGAGCAAACACAACAACATTCAAAAATTTTTTTTCTTGCTACGTAGAAATATGGCGAGCAAATGGGCATGGAGAGCAAATTAGTTTGCTCGCCATGTCCACGTATTACCATCTTATTTGGAAATAAAAAATTAACACGTGTCAACATTTGAAGGAGTGGCGAGCAAAAAATACAACGAGCAAACCAGTTTACTCACCATGTCGACTTTGATAATATGCTCGCCATATAATTCATTTTAGAAATTTTCTCTAAATATTACTCCACCTGGGCAGGTTTCCACGTTGAAAAAAGAAATCCAATCTAAACGAAACACCTTCAGACTTATTCATCACTAAAGGGTTGTTTTTGTAACTTCTACAAAACTTATGTTTCAGACTTTCAGCCACAAAAACTGAAGCAGAAACACAAAAACTCAACCATGGTTTTGACATTCACTGTTTCTCAAAATCATGTATTTTCATACACTCCGACCACACAATTCAGATCTTCATGCATCAGCAGCAGATACCCACAAATTATTAATTCCCAAAAGAAGTGTTTAAGGTGCAAAACGTATTATCAAGACAAAGATAACTCACCAACTGCTTGTTCTTTCCATGGTCATGCCAGTGGTAAACTAAGTCGAATCAATTGTTCTGGTTTAGTTAATGAGTTACATTATATAATGCCCAAGTAGTGCTTGAAGATGTCTCAAAGGGTCTTATTTTGTATGTGTAACTTATAATTTTTGCACAAAATTGAATGGTTATTATAACACGGTTGAACGTGGTCTAACCGCGTGTCCCCATGGCTGTTTCCAACCCTGGCCACCCTCAGGATGTGTACCTAGTGAGGTTTGAACTCAAATCTCTTGTGACAAGAATATATCAGGATGGGTACTAATAAACTAAGTTGGTTGTGGTTTAGATAAGTAGTGTAGTAGATTGTAGATTAAGGGGGTGTTTGTTTTGGCTTATATAGCCGGCTTATGGCTTATTTGATTTTGGGCTTATGTTTCATAAGCTCACTTTTTGTGGCTTACTTTGAAACTTTTCAGCTTATAATCCTTACATAAGTTCATTATGACATAATGAACTTATATAAGCCAAAAAGTTTCAAAATAAGCTACAAAAAGTGCCCTTATGAAACATAAACCCAAAACCAAAGAAGCCATAAGCTATGCTATATAAGCCAAAACAAACACCCCCTAATAGTTTTGACCTTTAAAATGAAACAAGAACTTGATCATTTGATTAGTTTAGATAAAGTAGCTTTAGTAGATTGTAGTTCGAACTTTTTAATTAAATTAAGAAGGGCGCCTGTGTTTGAATGTAATATTTGTATCGGATAATAAGATAAGTTAAGTAGTGTAGATTCATTTGCATTCCACCTGTATCAAGATATTTGTACATAATATGCTTACTGTACAATGTGAATCATCAATTTCAATTTTAGGGTATACTAGCATCCATTAGAGACTGCCAAAAACAGCTGAATCCGTTAAATGTTAAATGTTTTCGGTAAGTTAGATTAAGGTATTGAAATGTTTGAAATAGAGTTTTAATGAACTAGATTATAGATATTGATATTTTATGATCTGAATAGCGAAGTTGCAGCCAGACCAAAAGCTGCAAAAGAGAGTATGTCTAGACAATACCAATACCAGAACATAGTCCATACTCAGAGCTATCTTATTTTTTATCTGTGGCTAACCGTCCCCAAAACCCGAATAAAATCTTAAACATCCATCCAAAGTAACACTAGCCTATGACAATCTCCAAAACAGGCTCAACGACACATGCTGGTTATACCCATACTTGCCAATGGATACATTAAATCAGGATATAATAAGCATCTTGTAGCTCAATAGAACCTCTAAAACACTGCTGCTACTTCATTTTGTTATCATGCCCTGATTGAAACATTTATGCCCCATTTTGATTAATCCTGAAAAAGCCACTTCAAGCTTTGTTCAAAACGCTACTGGTAATTACTGGTTCTCGAACAATCCACTTTAATTTGAGTCGAATTCACTAGTACTCTAAGTCTCTGACCACCTCTTGCCTCATTTGACATCAACTTCCTTACACTAAATCTTGATAAAACCACCTTGTTTCATTCCAGCTGGCACCATGTACAGTCACATTTCATAAGTTATTGTTCAATCCTCTATTTAGCAGCAGCCAAATACCCATAAAACTGACTTGATGACGAGACCTTGACACC
This sequence comes from Artemisia tridentata subsp. tridentata, assembly GCA_021014915.2. Classification (NCBI taxonomy): domain Eukaryota; kingdom Viridiplantae; phylum Streptophyta; class Magnoliopsida; order Asterales; family Asteraceae; genus Artemisia; species Artemisia tridentata. The sequence continues at coordinate 256,884,313 of CP139505.1, forward strand.
GCCTCATTATCATCTTTGTGATTGCTATCTGTCTTTATCAATGCACATGTCCTCAAACTTGTTTCCTTAGGGTCAGTTAATTAGTCTCACGGTCTAACCTACTTACTTGCACTATTCCTTTTATTAACCGAGTTTATAAACAGACCCTGGGTAGACCACGATCAAATAGAAGTAAGGGGAAAAATTGCGAGTGCGTGGGGGATCAAACATAGAACGAAAAATTTGTCAAAACAAGGCCAATACGCCTGATAATTTTTTAAACCACCCCAGGTGCACCGCAATCTTTATAATAATGTGCAGGATCCAGATCACTTTTAGAACATCCATAGTTTTATAATTTTATAAAGTACGTCATAGGACCTCCATGGAACACACTGTTCTAAATGTCAATAGCCTGCAAAGAAACGATATCAATCCTGATTTTTCCAACATTCTCCTTTTTTCCGTCATAGGTGAACCAGGGCTCCACCCATTGCCTCAATCTCAGCCTCCAGACTTGATATTTGCCTAATTGCCCCCATCCTTTGTGAAAAGATGCACCTGAATCATTCCTCGTCATCCCACTAGCAACACTTAAACTATGATGTTGTTGTTAAGTCTGCCAACCACACTGCTACGTGTAAGCAGAATATATGGTGAACTTGTAGCCATGACGGATCTAAATCTTTTGGCTTTTGGCCATTGTCAGCCTTCAGGAACAATACTGATTGCTAGAACAATTTCCGTAACATAATAATCTATACATGTTTTTATTGTCGTGTTTAGATTTACAAATGGTTTAGAAAATCGTTTAAATCCAGACATCTTCTAGTGTGCGCCGAAAATATTTTAAGAATATGTACACCTGCATAAGTCTCATGAATCCTTGACCATTCCTAATGTAAGTTCTCTTGACACATATTATGGTTTTACACAATCATATTTCATCATCAAAGTTTTCCTCCTGTTTGAAGAGAAATGATCCTTGACTTAAGTAAAAAAATTATAAAAATTAACTGTAAGCATATTCTGATGATTAAAGAAAGCTACTAATTTCAATAGATGGTGTCCATAACTTTAAGTTCAAGCCCTGCTTATTCGTTAGGATAAAACATTATCATCTTTTGCATCAAAGTGATAACAGATTATCTGCTAATAAGCTCCATGCCCAATCAAAGAACGTAATAGTAAACACATTCCACATTTTCACCCTTTAGAATTTCGCTGTGCCACTAAATGCACCTCAATTTGGCTCTTTCAACTCTAAGAAATGATCTTTTCTGAATTTGTGATCATCGCCTCATGGGTTTCTAAAGAATTATAACTGTGTCTTTTTTCGTTGTGTTATATTTCATTAGCAAAAAAATAGATTTAACTTTACAAAATTGTTCATCTGTAGGCGAAAAAGGATTATTGGCATTGGCTCCACCCCACCAAGGAATCGATGGTGAATGGAGTGATGGGTCAGGCGTCATTGTATACAAATGGAACGACAAGACTGATCGACCAAATACTGGGAGGTCCAACTGGAAAAAAAGATGGAGCTGTTGTGCTGAGTATGGTGAAAATGCACCACCTTGTCGTCAAGGTTGGCATGTCTCCTATGATGATGGCTTTACTTTATACTAGTAATTAATTTAGTTGAAATAACATGAACTGTCTTGATTCAGTTTCTAGTGTTGTATATTATGCTTATAAAATGTCTATATATAGTTATTTGGGAAGTACCATTTATTATGACTTAGCATTATTTGCTGCATACTTGAGAGTGTAAATGGCATGATTCACAAGTTGGGTTGATTGGGTAACGGGTTAAAATGGGTACACATAAAAAAAAGGGATGGTGTTTAGTGTCAATCAGGTTGGTTTGACCCAAAAGTAATGGTCATGTCCATTACAAAAAAATAATTAATGCATTAAATATGATTAAAAGCCTTACAATTTATTAATCTAATCATTAAATAGAGCTATTTAGGAGGATGTTCGTGCTCAAACTACATACCGGACGGCTTTCAATTTGTTCAGCCCATTTGACCTTTTCTGATTTTAACTAAAAAGTTTTTACTTGACCCGTTTGAGATTAAAAAAACAATGACGACCCATTTTTGAGTAAAGGGGTCATAATTCCAACCTCTGGTTGTCTAGTTACGTTTTCTGATCCTTTTTTTTTAAAAGCAGCTGCAAATGCTTTTCAAGTCTAAACAAGCTCGTATGGCTCCAAAAACTTAACAAGAATGGAAAGAGTTAACTGTTACATAATAAGCATCTGACTCCAGTTCAATGCACTGAAGGTATCATTGAAACTATTACTTCGTAATGCATAATATTATAGTACATCAACAATTTATGATACATTCGATGCATCCAAACCGAACTTTACATAAAGGTATCCATTATTATTTTCAAAATTGAACTCATTTATCTATCCAACAGTCTTAAATGATTCATGAATATGTTTCAATGTCTCCTGATCCTTTTTCCATTCAGCAGCTGGCGCCATAACAAAATGTGCATACAACTTATTCTTAGCACACGTAACCGATATTAAACTATGCGCGCTTGGACTATCAATCTCATATACATAATAAACCTGCCCTTTATCATCCTTAGTCTCTTCTGCACTCACACTATCCGCACCCGATATCAAATCCTGCAAATTCACATCTGATAACGCAAGGTTATTTAAAACCGCTTCTTTAGGAGCTAACTGTCTTAACCCGCCAAGAAACGTTAAGTATTCTTTTTCTGTCCTTTTTTTCGGATTATAGAATTCACTATCTGTCCCATTAGTACCCTTTTCGACTTTTGATACCAGTCTTTCTTTCCAACCTTGTGGGATGTCATATATGTATTCTGCAGAGGCTTTTTTATCTGAATTTCCTCCGTAGCCACCATAGTTGGCTGCACTGGCTGCAGTGCCATAGTACGTGGCGTATGATTCAGCGCATAAGGCTGGTGGGACAGCAGTTGAGGATATGATGGTTGCTGCAGCTAGTGCAGTTGCAGTCAAGGCTGTGGTAGTTAAGTTAGGTAGTTGTAGTTTGGTGGTGGACCGTATGGGGACGTGAGGTGGTGGTGTTGATGTAGTGGTGGTGGAGGGTGTGGTGCTTGTGGTGGTGGTGAAAAGGGCTGATGGTGAGAAAATGGTGGCCATGGGATTGGGTTGTGGGTCTGTTTTTAATTTTGGTCAAGTGTTTGTGGGTTGTGTTTATTTGTCAACCATATAGTGTGTGATGATATGAAGTTCTCCTGTGATATACTGATGGATTTTTTTCTTATCCATAAGTTGGATACATAGCAAAAATAGTCCCTTGTTTGTTTGCATGGTATTAGTTAAGGCATGAATTGATAATATTTCACTTGTGTAAGTGAGTTTTGTATTCTGTGTAATTTTGGTTATATGGTGCATACTTTAGATCTTATATTCAGTTTCTAAGTTTTCATCTTGTACGCTTTTGCTCAGGACTACAACAACACATTTACCTATATTGTTTTCGATTATGACAAGTTATCATATTAATATGCGAAATATCATCTGTTTTCGTTATAATTTCATTGATTTGACATTTAGCGTAAACAAGATTAACTCGTCTTTCCCGATAACGTGAACACCGAAAGTTTCATCCGTCTTTCCAGATAGTATTGTTAGACATATTTCATATAATGTATTTAGGCCCATGTATTTATTTGATACTGGGTCTAGCCCATTTGTATTGTGTATTTATTCTCTGATGTGTATTCATTTTAGATACACGGGAATAATATAATGGGTGTATCGGTCCCAGAAGGCTCACTAGTGATGGACATAGGTAAGAGAGTTGGGTCCTCGTCGAGGAATGTGTAGGAGGGGGCATCATTGGGTGTAACCGAACCATATGGGAAAATGGTTTCATCAAAGGTGACGTGACGGGAAATGATAATTTTATTAGTGGCGAGGTCAAGGCAGCGGTATCCTCGATGGTTAGAAGGATAGCCAAGGAAGATACACGGGGTGGAACGGGGTGCAAGTTTATGGGAGGTGTCGACATGAGGGTAACAAAGACATCCAAAAACACGCAAAAACGTGTAGTCGGGTTTGGTATTGTATAGGCGTGTATGAGGAGTGTCGTTTTGAATTGCGGTTGAGGGAAGGATGTTAAGTAGGTGAGTGGCCATATAAAGTGCCTCGACCCAACAGTGAGGTGGTAAGTGGGCTTGGAACAAAAGGGTACGAATTTGATTGTTGATGATGCGAATCATTCTCTCAGACTTCCCATTTTGTTGGGAGGTACGGGGGCAAGAGAATCGAATATGGATGCCATTTTTATCAAAAAGACGTTGAAGGTTATGGTTATCGAATTCACCACCGTGGTCACATTGGAAAGCCTTGATATCCGTTTTAAATTGATTTTTAACAAAAGAACGAAATTGAGCAAATTTACTAAACGTGTCAAATTTATGTCGCAATGGATAAACCCATACATAATGAGAAAAATGGTCTAAAAACAAAACATAATATTTAATTCCACTAATGCTCGGAAGTGGGGAAGTTCACAAGTCCGAGTGAACAATATCAAAAGAAGAGTCAACAATAGAATCCGAACTCACAAATGGAAGTCGCACGTGTTTGCCAAGCTGACAAGCATGACAAAGCACGGGGGACTTCGTTTTATTACACAAAATACTATTAGTAGAGATAAGAGAGCGTAACACGTCACTTCCAGGATGACCTAGCCGTTGGTGCCACGTGTGCTACGTCCCAATCATGTCTGTCTTCTGCAGCGTTCTCTTTATGGTCTTAAGCAGGCTCCTTGGGCCTGGTTTCAGCGATTTGCAGATTATGCTACCCGTGTTGGTTTTGCTCATAGTCGCTGCGACTCATCTCTATTTATTTACCGACGAGGGACTGATATTGCATACTTGTTGATTTATGTTGATGATATTATTTTGACTGCTTCGTCTGCAACACTGTTACAACGGATCATTGCTTCTCTTCACAACGAGTTCTCCATGACTGACCTTGGCTCATTACATTATTTTCTGGGCATATCTGTTTCTCGTGATGCTACAGGTATGTTTCTTTGCCAGCGGAAGTACGCTATGGAGATTTTGGAGTGTGCCGGTATGCTCAATTGTCATTCTTTTCGTACGCCCGTTGATATTGAGTCCAAACTTGGTGTTGATGGTCCTATGGTGTCTGACCCGACTTTTTATAGGAGCCTTGCGGGATCACTTTAGTATCTTACGTTTATGAGACCTGATTTGTCATATGCGGTTCAACAGGTTTGTTTATATATGCATTGTTAGTGCAAGCAGTCTCGTTTGTTTTGATTGATGACAAACATGTAACTTGATACATAACGTAAAATGTACAAGGTACTTGTAATCATATTTTGTCTCAACATACATTCAACATCTCTCGACTTCTCAAGTCCTCGTATGGTACAACACAGGTTGGTACATGTTTGTTATGTGGCATTATGATCAAACCCTTAACAAACCATTTAGAATGTTTAAAATACGGCTAGGTCATTAAGTATTTTAAAAAGGCTAATCATTCTACTTAGAACCTCATTTCACATTTTGCATATACAAGTACTTTTACTTGTACATCATATTTCATGAAGATTAATAGGATAAGTACACTTTAGGTGTCAAACTAACATGATACATATTGGTAAACACATATTAGTTAAGCTAGTATATACATAGGACATACATATATACATTTACATGTTTACATTTTAATTCTTAAAATGGAAATATATACAAGACATCATGGCATACATCATTTGGATATCTTGTAAGATTTAGTAAAATATTTTGGAAAGATCTTCAAGCAAAGAATTGGATTGTGTAAGATCTTGGCAAGATTTGGTAAGATATGTTAAGATCTAGCTGTCATGTCCCGGCGGAACTAAACAGCATAAAGGGCGGACCCCTGTAATTGGTTCCGCCAAATCCGTGGGATGTTTTTACAATTTGCCTATAAATAGTAACCCATTGTTTACCCATTGTTTTATCACTTGAACAAACATTCTCTCTACTCTTTGCATACATTTAGATCAGTAGGAAACCATGTAGACACATTAATCACCCTTTTCATAATGATCATAATGTTACTCACTTTCATTATGTTGTAAGCATACACTCATAATGATCCTGTGAAGCAAGTTCAGAGATCGTGAGTCATCATCCATCATAAGCGTAGCATACTTCCTGATCCACCAAGAAGGTTAGAAGATCTTGAAGTCATCATTCATAAAAGCATACCAACATATGAGGATTCAAGACCACTTGACATCCTCAATGTTTGAAGACTTCTTATTCAAGAAGTTCATGTAGATTTCACATATATGAAGATCCATCACAACAAGTTTAGGGAGCTTGTGATCTTCATCAATTGAAGGCTTCCTATCAATAGAAGTTCATTTAGATTAGGCATTCATATCCAGTGGACATTTATGTCATGGATCATCATTGTAAACATCATTGCATTACAATCTATTCACCAAACTAGATTAGGTGGTTTATGTGTTTGTGCCATAAAACACAAGGTTTCTATGTTGGGCCATAAATATAGCGGGAGTGGTTGTACCATTGTTAAAGAACTCGACATCTAGCTTAGTGTCGGAAAAAGTATAAACGACGACGGGAGTGGTTGTACCCTTGTTAAAGAACTCGACATCTAGCTTAGTGTCGGAAAAATTATAAGCGACGACGGGAGTGGTTGTACCCATGTAAAAGAACTCGACATCTAGCTTAGTGTCGAAAATTGTATAGACGACGTCAGGTTGGTTCTACCTAGAACTAGAACCCGATATTTAGCTTTGTACTGAAAAAAGTGTAAGCGACGATTGTAAGATTTTCTCCGCCGAGAAGGGAGCTTGTTGATCTAGTGAAGTAACTCTCGAGTTGGGTACTCAGGGAGTAGAGTAGGGCGGAGAGGAGCTCCGTGACCGAACCACTATAAATCATCGTGTTCGGTTTACGCTTTCTTTTACTTACAACTTTACTTTTATGATTGCATTTTATGATTGCTTGTGTTGTGACTTGGTGATAATACTTATGTGACAACATGTTTTAGTTGATGAAGCGAAAAGTGTACCGCTTTTAAGGGGTCATTTAAGCCTTAAATCGTATTTATTTGATCAAATATTGCCCTAAATCGTTCCTTTTGTCATTTTAGGTACTTTTGAGGAGAAATCTGGAAAAAGAGGCATTTTGGGCGTTTTTGGAGCATAAAAGTGAAGAAAACGGCAAAGTCTCAAAAATCGGCTGAAAGTTACCTTTGACGGCGTCACAATTAACCCCAGACGGCGTCATGCCTTGGCAAGAAAAAGTGGACGTGAAATTTACTCATGATAAGCCAGTGAAAATAGCATGTGAATTCTGACGGCGTCACGCTTTAACTTGATCAAGGGCGTCACGGCTTAAATCAAAAGGGGACGGCGTCACGTTCAAGGTTCGACGGCGTCAAGCCTTGATAAGCCAGAATGGATTTTGGAAGAGCTAAAGAGGGACGGCGTCAAGAAGGTCATCCGGGAACCCTAGAAGCGGCGAGGTGACGGCGTCACACTCCATAACGTGACGCCGTCAGATCCAAAAATCTATATATAGTTTTCTAATTTTTTGTCATTAAGGGAGAACTTAGTGTGTGGAATTTTGGGAGAAAACCCGAAGACGAATTTAGCTTCTTTTTCAAGGCTTTTTGCCTTGAGATCTTCCATGTTACATTGAAGATAAGTTATCAATTAATCATTCAATATGTCTATGTGTTGTTTGATTTTATCTTATTCTTGTCTTTTGATTAACATGTTAGGCTAAATTTATCTTGTGTTTGCTTAGATCTAATGAAATCTAGCTATTGATTATTGGTTATTAGTGTGTTATTAGTTGTATTGGATGATTGTTTATCTATGTTAGGCTTAAGAAAACTGGCTAACTTCCTATTTGGTAACTTGCTTGAACGTCTTAAGAAACATGAACCAAATGCGTACTAAAGGTTTTTATGGTTGTATTTAATGCACAAGCGAATTCTAGTGATCCCATGTTAGGAGCTTCCTAGCCGGCTCGACATAGGAGTGAAGTAGGAGCTTGTAGAGTTGGGGAAGTACGTACGCCACCCCACAAATGGTATTAAGGAATACACCCGTCATCCACGCGACTAATACACACTAATTAACCGGTAAAAGATAGTTAGGGAGTAAGGAAATCTAAGTAAACACATTTCTCTACACATAAGTTTCTCACCACATTTTCATTTTTGTTATTTTATTTTATTTGCATCCGTAGTAATTTTGGGTTAGTTGACTAGCAACTAATTCCGCCCACTCTTTCAAACCCGAGATTTTACTTGCTTTCATAAAAAAAATATAAAAACATAAAAAGAATCTTCCTCAACCCTTAGACCTATTAGAGTAGTCTTTCATACCTAACGAACACTATTCCCTGTGGAGAACGATCAATCCCCCGTACTTACCACTACACTATACTACATCGGTCAGGTACACTGCCTGGTGGGGTTGTAAGCCTCCTGAGATCCCTCGAGAGGTAAAACCTGTTGTAAGGTTACAAAACCACGCATCAAGTTTTTGGCGCCGCAGCCCGGGGAGTAGTTATTGCTTAGGTTGAAATTTATTTCTATTAGGTCTACTCATTAGATTCCTATCTAGTGAGATTTTTATTTTCTTTTTATTAGCTTTCTAGTAGTCTATCTTTTTCTTTGTGCCCTTTGTTTGTAAAACCATTTTCATTTGTCACTATGGCGGATGAAATTCCATTTAGATCATTGACAATAGATGAACAATTATACTTCACCAAGAGATTTGTTTCCTATCATTCCTATGAATTGTTTCGTGATCTTTGTGATATCCAAATGAAGTTGGGGGTAAGGTTAGATGGGTTTAATGAATTCTATGCATGTGATACTTCTCTTAGACAAGCATTATCTGGATCAATTCCTTTTAGTCAGGCCCTTTGGATGAATTTCGAGGAAAGCTTCCTAACCATGACCCATAAGTGGAACGAATTGGTGGATTCGTATGAGCAAAGAGACCTAGTTTCTAAGAACATGGACTTAGAATCAAAACAAGACTGTGAGATGGTTAGTGTTGAACTACCTAGTTGCATGAGTGGGATTGATTTCACCAAACCAAGTACTCCACAAAACCCACCATCATTTGAGGCACCCGCACCGCCCGTGACTTACCCGGAAGAAGTAGAAGAGACTTTAGGAATCCCGATGGAGGTAGAACCCTTGGACCAAGCACAACTAGAGGATATAGGTTTGCACACTTTTAGTGATGACCTTACTCATAGTTCTAGGGAATTTCCTAGTGTTGATGAATTGGAACCTCAACCTTTACACAACTTTTCATCCTTAGATTTACATCTAGGAGAAAAAAGAGGAACCGACCCACCCATCAACCAATATTATCCGGGTAGTTTTAGGATGAAGGAAGCCATTCACTCACCCCCTTCACCTCACGTGGCATATTCACACCCTAAGGGTGTGTATCGCTACTTTCACCCGCACTTAATCCTAAGTGTAGGGAAAACCTCCCCTATTTTTGTTAAATAAGGGTAGAGTCAGGCTCGTGACTCGAACAAAAACAAGCGCTTCTTGGGAGGCAACCCAAGCTTTATTTGCTTTGTGTGTTTATTTATTTGTTTGTTTGATTTTATTTGCTTCCGTATGTATGTTTAATTTTTATTATTATTGATTCATGTTCAAAACTAAAATTGTAAAAATGTTTTATTTTGTTTTTAACTTCGTCTTAACTACATATAAAGGTATTTTGCAAAAGATAAGTGTAAGGGAAAGTCAAATCGGTTTATTAGAACAAATGAACATGAATCATAATAATATTAAATTAACATACATATTAGTATTTGTTTGAGTCAAATGCTTGTATCGAGTCATAATGATATTTTGCAGGATTTCCAGGAAATGAGGTATAGGTTTTTCCAGAAATTTTCCGGAAACTTAACATGAGAATTCTGTCAGATCATTTCTGACGGCGTCAGGAATTACAACCTGACGGCGTCAGGTTTTAATTTTCTGAAATTTTTGAAAGTTTTGTTTTCATAAAAAGTTTTTATTAAATCTCTAACTTATAAACTCCAGGAACCTGCAAAACATTCATTCCGCAAGCATTATATCTTTTATTGTTTTATTTCTAAGTCTGGAATTACACCTAGTTGTGAGTTGTCTTTGTTCGGTTTGATGCTTTGGTTTTTCTTGTTTGTTTTCTCAGGATTAACAGGTTATTTTGGACAAGGAGATGTATGTGGAATCTAGCTTTTGGCGATGCATTAGTCTTGAAGCTTCTACATTCTCTTGGAAGAAGATCTAACCATGTTACCTCTTTATCCACCGAACGAATCAGGGGAGTATTTGATTTCATTCTTTTACCTTATTTACTTTTACATCTTGTTATTTGAACATTGGGGACAATGTTCATCTTAAGTGTAAGGGGGGGCAAAAGTACGATTAGAGAATACTATTACGCTTGATTTTTGTTTGTTTGATAGTAGATGTGTAATAAAACTGAGAGAAATACTTGTTAAGGTAATTTTAGTGCCAAATTTAAAATTTTTTACAACATATAGGAGTGAAACTTTGGTCTTAATGAGCGTCTCACGGATAGGAGTTATATGACTAGCACAAAAACCGTACCACTAAAAAAATTTTCCACCCCAAATATGTGAGGTTCGCCCCTAGAATTGGTAGGAAAAGCATTTATGCTATGATGTGTGTACCGGTAGTACTTAGATTCTAGAACTTGCGTTAGGACCATTCCGAGGCCGCAAGTGAGACTACATTCGTGTAGTTAGGATTGACTACATGATAAGAGGCATTAGGATTAACCCATTGTTTTACACCTGTGTTTTTGTTATAATTACATTGGCTACATTGGTCAAGTAATTCTCCCACACCCCTTTGCGTTGTACTCATTTTTAGTACACGATACCCCTAGTACACCCCTCAGAGCCTATCTTTTCGTTTCAACCTTTAAGCATTTTACTTAAAGGAAGAATTTGTTACACCCCACTTAAATGTACACCCAAATCGCCTTAGCCTACCTTGTATGCACTCATTTTTAGTGCATTATTGTTACAACATTTGTTTAAACCCAAGTTAATTATCTAGTTGATTACATGGTTGCTAAGTCGAGTCATATCCTTGTACATATTGTTTTGGGACGATTGGGACTCATGGGTAAAGTACTAGTGTAATGGAGTAATGAGGAAGAACATCATTTATTACCCCCATATGTGCTAAATGTTTTAAAAGTACTCCAAGTTTTTTAATTATCTTAATTCAAGTCATTAGAATAGTTACTTGTAAAGTTATGTAAAAGTTCAAGTGTAAGGGGGATGCAATGCCCCTATGATGTATTATTTTGGATGGTAGGGCAAAAGTGTATGCAAAAAAAAAAAAAAAAAAAAAAAAAAAAAAAAAAAAAAAAAAAAATCAAGAAAAATACAAAAAAATGAGAAAATGAAAAATAGAAAAAACATACGGACTACCATCCCGTTTCATTTTATGTTTATTTTATGTTTTTGTTTTTGTTATTTCGTTTCTAGCTTAAGATCGAGTCTAGTCTTGGCTTAGCAACATTGTATAGTACATGTAATTGATCAAGATTTTTAACTCGCCACCAGTAAAATATCCCTTATCCAACAAAACCGTGTTTTCCTTTTCCCTACACCTAACGTTATAACCCATTTAAAAGCCCTCTTTGATAGTTTATCTTTGGTGCTTACGCCTAGTGGAGGAGGTTTTCGATCCTTTCCCAAGCCTATGGTAATCTATTTGCTATGACAGGTAGTGAGAGATATTATCCGTTTTCATTTATGAGATTTATTTTGATGACACTTGAGAGATGTGAGTATCTAAACACTACTTGTGAGGTGCTAGTTTGTAATCTCCGTGCTTATTATGATTGAAGTGGAACGATTATTTGTTGTAATTACTTTTATGTTTGCATTAAATGACCCCTAACTTGTATTTTGATTAGAATAAAAGCGCATTTGCTTGAGGACAAGCAAATCTCAAGTGTAAGGGTATTTGATGAAGCGAAAAGTGTACCGCTTTTAAGGGGTCATTTAAGCCTTAAATCGTATTTATTTGATCAAATATTGCCCTAAATCGTTCCTTTTGTCATTTTAGGTACTTTTGAGGAGAAATCTGGAAAAGGAGGCATTTTGGGCGTTTTTGGAGCATAAAAGTGAAGAAAACGGCAAAGTCTCAAAAATCGGCTGAAAGTTACCTTTGACGGCGTCACAATTAACCCCAGACGGCGTCATGCCTTGGCAAGAAAAAGTGGACGTGAAATTTACTCATGATAAGCCAGTGAAAATAGCATGTGAATTCTGACGGCGTCACGCTTTAACTTGATCAAGGGCGTCACGGCTTAAATCAAAAGGGGACGGCGTCACGTTCAAGGTTCGACGGCGTCAAGCCTTGATAAGCCAGAATGGATTTTGGAAGAGCTAAAGAGGGACGGCGTCAAGAAGGTCATCCGGGAACCCTAGAAGCGGCGAGGTGACGGCGTCACACTCCATAACGTGACGCCGTCAGATCCAAAAATCTATATATAGTTTTCTAATTTTTTGTCATTAAGGGAGAACTTAGTGTGTGGAATTTTGGGAGAAAACCCTAAGACGAATTTAGCTTCTTTTTCAAGGCTTTTTGCCTTGAGATCTTCCATGTTACATTGAAGATAAGTTATCAATTAATCATTCAATATGTCTATGTGTTGTTTGATTTTATCTTATTCTTGTCTTTTGATTAACATGTTAGGCTAAATTTATCTTGTGTTTGCTTAGATCTAATGAAATCTAGCTATTGATTATTGGTTATTAGTGTGTTATTAGTTGTATTGGATGATTGTTTATCTATGTTAGGCTTAAGAAAACTGGCTAACTTCCTATTCGGTAACTTGCTTGAACGTCTTAAGAAACATGAACCAAATGCGTACTAAAGGTTTTTATGGTTGTATTTAATGCACAAGCGAATTCTAGTGATCCCATGTTAGGAGCTTCCTAGCCGGCTCGACATAGGAGTGAAGTAGGAGCTTGTAGAGTTGGGGAAGTACGTACGCCACCCCACAAATGGTATTAAGGAATACACCCGTCATCCACGCGACTAATACACACTAATTAACCGGTAAAAGATAGTTAGGGAGTAAGGAAATCTAAGTAAACACATTTCTCTACACATAAGTTTCTCACCACATTTTCATTTTTGTTATTTTATTTTATTTGCATCCGTAGTAATTTTGGGTTAGTTTGACTAGCAACTAATTCCGCCCACTCTTTCAAACCCGAGATTTTACTTGCTTTCATAAAAAAAATATAAAAACATAAAAAGAATCTTCCTCAACCCTTAGACCTATTAGAGTAGTCTTTCATACCTAACGAACACTATTCCCTGTGGAGAACGATCAATCCCCCGTACTTACCACTACACTATACTACATCGGTCAGGTACACTGCCTGGTGGGGTTGTAAGCCTCCTGAGATCCCTCGAGAGGTAAAACCTGTTGTAAGGTTACAAAACCACGCATCAATGTTTTAGTTTATGCTAGTCATAAACTACAATTGACATCTTTCATATTAGAACAAGCTAAATTGGAAATTTGATACAACAAGTTTTAAGTTTTTAAAATGGGAACGTATTCACCCCCCCCCCTCTACGTTTTCACAATTGGTATCAGAGCCTCGTGGCTCTTATTTTCAAAACAAATGGTTTTTAAAATGGAGTACGATCCATGTATCAAATTACCATTGAAGCGGAATATAATATGAAAAATGTTTCGCTAAGTATACTTAGAAATTTTGTTGTTAAATGTTACTTTGTATACAAGCTTGAAGATGTCTTTGGAAAATCAAAAGAAAAAGATTTCTCAAAAGATTTAAGTGTCAAATTGTGTGCTTAAAGCAAATTTACGAAAAATACGATTTTGAAAGGAGTGTTTGGGATAACTATTAATTTAGTTGAAAATCACTTCGTAAATGATTAGATAAGTCACATAAGTTGAAATGATGCTAAAATAGAAGATATTAATATATATAAAGGAAACTAATGAAGCTTGATGTACATCGTCATGTTTAAACACAAAGTGACGAAAAGTATCTTTCCTTTTATGTTATGCTATGTGACTACTTGTTCTAGCTATTTGCATACATGTTTGCTTGATTAATGTTGTGATTACACTTGTTTGTTTGTAATGCATAAGTGTAAATCTTGCCATGATATTCATTTGCTTGTTTGTCAAATTTCTGTTTATGCATAATAGGACTTTTGCAAGATTTTGTGCAAAAAGTTGAAAAATTGTTTTAGACAGCTTTTCTTGCAATTGTTATGCATAATTGACTTGGGAATGAGAACTAGGTAAAACTAGTTAAGTGTCTTGTAAATTATTTTTTTGCAAATGATCTCTCCAAATGGTTCAAGCGTTGAATTGAGTCACTGCCTTAAAGTATTATCCAATAGTATCTTTGATAGAGTGTTTGGTATAAAAAATTTGAAACAATAATGTGTTGAATTGTTATGTTTGTAGGATATTATCTTGTTGTTAAACATCTATGCGAACTAACTTGAGGATGCAGGATGATAACACTTGATGTTATCAATTTTCCATGTTTAAGCCACAGTTTGGCTTAACTCCCATATATGGTAAGTTCAAAATCACCCGTTTAATCTATATGCTAACATGTGTTAAAACCTGGGTTTTTGTTTTTAATCATTCACAACTAAGTAGTTACATATGTTTTAGGACAATTTTCGGGAATCGAACGGGTTTCGGGTCTTTTGAAATGCCCTTTGTAAAGAAATTCCATTTGGCGGATATGGAGGAACCAAATTTATGGTTCCGTCAGTTGAAACTTTTTGTGCCGCCAAAATTCAATCAACGGATTTCGCGGAACCAAATTCTAGGTTCCGCCTGTGTTGTTTATTGGGTCCGCCAGACTAACAGTTAGATTTTTAAATTTTCGTTTAAATCTCGCACTCAAGATCACTCACATTTATCACTAGGATTCTTTTCACTAATGTTCACTCATATTAGGATTAGGACATCTCACTTGCACCTATAGGATAATCATCTCTAACCATACTTTCAAATTTCACAAAAATGCTCCAAGGTACCTTTCTCCATAAAGTAAGGAATCCGAAAATTTGTTCCTTGCAATCCATGGACCATTGAGTATTTGTAATCATTACAAACATTCACTGTATCCTCCTGTCCTTTATGTTGGTCCCTTTACACGCTTAGAGTTAACTAGAAAGTTAATCTATTTGTGTTAATGACTAATACAATGTTATAATTAATTCTAAAAGTTATAAAACGTGAATATAAAAACTCAAAGTAATTTTCAACGTTTAAATTCTTATTAGAAATGAATCAAAGAATCTATACCCAAGTGTTTTGCGGAACAAACACTTGGGATTGAATAGACAAGGTATGGTGGTGTCTCCTATCTAAACTCAAGTTTTGCTTGAGTGGTAACAATGCGACCTCACCGAGCAATCTCAGGGATACGTTACTCTTTGTAGGAGAGAAGTTGTTTTGCAAAAGTCTAGGCTTTAATTGTACAAAACACACACAACTTCTCTCCTTCTTAATCTATTTATACACAAGTAATCTGAGTAAAAGTAATTAAAATATTACAAGTTGTTGAGCAAGTTGTTGAGCAAGCATGTCTAACAATTACAACAGTAATTCTCATTTCCAAGAACCAATAGAAATGGCTTATTAAGTCTTTAGAAGTAGTTGGTCTGACACTCCAAGACTTTAAGCCATCTTAGGAAGGATTTCTTCCTGACAAGATAAGATTTGATCTTATCTTAAATCCTTCCTAGATATTTCTGCCTTTCTTCTCAGGCACTTAGTTCTTCAGGACACGCTTCTCAGTAATCTTTCATAATTACTTCATTGTTGTTGAGGAGACTTGGGATCAGTGAGTTCTTGTCCAACACTCACTGAACCATCATCTTCTTCTTTGGCTTAAGTGCTAATTCAGGGAGTACCGCCTTCCTGCGTAGTGAATCCTTCTATTTGAATTCTCCTTAAGCATCCTGAAGATGACTCACTGAGAGGCTGTTCTCTCAGTGACTTGAATTGTTCTCGGTTTAAGTTAACACTTAGTTAATTTGTGTCCAAATCATGTTTTAAGTATTCTTGGGTTTTTCATGACTCAACAATCTCCCCCTATTTGGATATAAATTATGCCTAAGTTTTTTGAACAGTATGAGTGAGCTAATGACTTCTTCTCATACTGAATATACATGAAGACAGTAAGGACTACGATATAACATAAACATGGGACAACATTTTATTCATATTATTACAAAGTCCTATCAGCTAAACAAAATACTTAAGGTTCCTGACGGAGACCCATTAGTTCAAGCTTTGCCTTCTTCGACACTAACACTTCTTTGTCAGGTCGTTCCTTCATCAACTGATCCATCAGCCTGACAAACTCCTCATTATTAGAGCCCCTGATATTAAGTGCCATCAGTTTGTAGGCTAGGAGTGTTGTCGTTTCCACTTTGTCAATGTCAGAAACTTTCTGAAAGGCTTCCTGACCAAATTCATCCACAAAGAAGATACCATACTCAGGTTCTTTGATGACTAGGTTAGGACAGAACTTGACTCCCTGAGGAGGAACTCTGTTGCAGTGAAGTGCAGCTATGTATTGTTCAGGCTCCATAGCTACAACTTTCCTTTTCTTCCCAACCTTCTGAGTAAATTCAGGGATAGTTAGTCCCTGAGAAGCAAGTGCCTCATCATGGTTAATGCCAAGACTCTTTGCCACTTTTGCAAGTTCCTCATACTTGGCACTCAGTGACTTGATAATGATTGGGGCATTCTTGCTTGTGGTTTTCTTCCTTAGGATGGGCATCATCATATCCCATTCTCTTAACCCATAGTCTGAAAACTTGATTGTTGGAAGATGTTCAGACTTCCTTGGACCTCTATGGATTGTTAAGCTCAAAGGTCTGGTGGGGTGAATATTGATGTCAGTGATTTTGCCTTCACCTTTGGTTTTGGTCATGTGCCATACATACCTCTCATATGCCCTTTGCCTCTTTTCTTGCTTCAGTTTGGCTTCCATGTTGTGTTTCTGAAGAAGTTGGGCTTGAAGCCTAATGAATTCATCTCCCTGAATCTCTTTCTCAGACTCCTTTATTTCTTCCTTGGCAACCTCATAGATGTTAGATGTGGTGACGTCATGGGCTTTCCTGCGATCTTCCTGATCTAAGATCTCAGCAAGTTCCTCCTGAGTCCCATAGACTCTTCTCCCATCTTCTAAGTCAACATAGGATGGTGTATCAAGATCTGGCCGACTTATGGTTGGAGCCTTGACCAAGTGTGGTTCAGGAGAAGAGGTTTCAATCATAATATCCTTCCCTTTGTTAGTGCGAGGAGGTTGACTGGTGGATGCATCAGGGTTTGGAACAGTTACCAAGGCAGAGGAAGGATCAGGGATTTCATCATTTTTCTCCCCCTCAGCAGGTGTAGGAACTTCAGTGGAAAGACCTGCTGACTGAGGAGGTGGTGGCACATGAGAGGCCTGAAGAAGTGACAGGATATCAAAGACCATGGACTTTGTCTTAGAAGCATCATTCTTCACGGCACTGAGTTCGGTAGCCATGACTTGTTGGGTGGTGGAGAGTTCAGTGACACGGTTGGTGTAGTGGTTGATCAGCTCATTATGTGTTTGTGAGAGCTGATCAATGGCTGAGGAAAGCTTGTTGAGGTGCCCCTTGGATTCCATAGCAGCCTGAAGAATGGAATCCTGGTTTTCCCTGAGACCTTTGAGATCTACCCCCTGAAAGAGCTTAAGAAGCTCAGTCAGGTTGGTGGAGGCAGTCGTCTGAGTGGCCATATGGTCTTTCATTGATTTAATCAGTGTAGGATCATCAGAAAGTTGTTCTTGTACTGATTCGACGGCCTTGAGGAGGTTTGCAAGGTCCTGATGCTGACCAGTGGCTGTCTCATCAAAGGTTTTGGTTAGTTCTCCAAGTTGTTTGTCAGCGAGCCTGGAAGCCTGAAGAATCTTGTCCTGAGATTCTTCCACAGAGGCCCTGAAGTCAGCATAGGAGGCTGCCGCTTCAGTATGCTGATCCGTTAGTTCATCAGTAAGAGCATTGTAAAGACCTTCGTTGGCTTGGCGAAGGAATTTGGCCATACTTCTTTCAGAAGGCGGATGAACATTATCATACTTGGTTAACCACTCAGGGGTTGTTGAGGCACCTAATGAAGATGATGGTGAACTGGGTTGTTGATCCTCAGGATGAGGAGAAGAGAGTTGTTGCTCAGACTGCGGAGGAGAGTTAATTGGACCCTCCATTTCCTCCTCAACATCAGGAAGTGGTTCATCCTCACCAAAATCGAAATCCGTCTCTTCCTCTGACTCATTAGCCAACAAATTTTCATAGTCAGCCAGAGAAGGAGCCTTCAGGGAATCCAGCTCCCCCTCAAAAGAGGGCTCACTTTTGTTGTGGCCAGGTCCTGATCCTTTAGCCATAATAACTGGTGGGGTTTTACCAACCTGACTAGCCATAATAACTGGGGGGGGGGGGGGTTTGCCCAGCCTGACTGTTAGGATCAGTTCCCAAGTGACTTGGACCGCCTGAGGGGGTGATGGGTTCCGTATCAGCGGGTGGTTTGTTTCCCCTGAGTCTTTGTCCCCCTGAGCACCTTCATCTACTGACGGGTGTTTTCCAGTAGAATCACTAGGTACTATTGGTGATTGTTGATGGCCTCCCTTCCCATCAGGATTGTGCTGTCCTTTTGGGGATTTAGAGGCCTGAACTCCCTGAGACTCTAAGTGTGATTGCTTAGAGACGTTAACGGGATGTGAATGGGTATGGGTCCCCGTCTCAGTGGAGTAGTACTGCTCCACCGAGGATATAGAACCCTGAACTCCCTCAGGCTCTGATTGTGATTTATCAGTGCCTTCATTGGGATGTGAGTGGGTGGATGCTCCTGACCCACCTGACTTGTTTTTGTCAGTAGGGACATTCGGAAAGGGTGTGCCCGAGGATAGTGAGGATGATTGCCCAGCACCCTCCGTTGGCGGTTGTTTTGTGGCCAATGTGGTCTTTTTTATGGGAGTCTTAGAGGTCAAGGTCACAACAACTTTCTTAGTGCCTGAGGCAACAGTCTCAGTGACGAGTGGTTTAGGTCTAACCACCTTACTGGACTGTCCCCCTTTCCCTTTGGTCTTCTTCACCTTCTTAGTTGGTGAAGGAACTGGTGAGCATACATTTTCACCCTGAATCACCATTAACATGTAGGTGGTCAGGGCGACTGGTTGTACCTCAGTAATGTCACTACTAAAGTTAGTCTTATGAAGAACGTCAGGTTTTGAGCCTTCTACGTCAGACCTTAAGTAGTCAGAACCAAGGAGGTCCTGAATCACACAGGAAATGAACCTAGGGTAAGACATGTGTCTTTGCCTATGTTTCCCTGAGAGCTTTGACACGAGGTCACGGAAGATTATTCCTCCGATGTCAATTTTTCTACCCTCCAAGAGACTGAACATCATCAATTGTTGTGATGAGTTCAATTGCTCAGTGGAGGATTTGTTTCCTCCAAGTACCTGAATGACGAATGTCATCATAAGTCTCCAGACAGGGTGAAACCATGTCTTTACTATTGGAGCCTTAGCCAGCAAGGCTTCAGGAGACTCGGTAGGACGCCTCACATCATAAGGCCCTAGGAAAAGCATTTCAGCTTTTATTTCCTGATAAGTAGGGTTTGCCTCAAAGTTCTCAACAAAGTTAAGACCTGTGGCCATGATGAAGGTCTTGTAGTTCAGGGAGAGAGTCCTAGTCCCATTCATCACAGTGAAAGTGATGATCGACTCTTTGGTGTCCTTAGGGCTAGTGGCCGTTGCGGTACACCAAAACTCCCTGAGATAGTCATTATAAATGACTTCTGGGGTAGTAGTAAAAGCTGTGGCAAGGAAGCAGTTTTGTAAATACTTAACTACATCCTTGTAACCCTCATATTGCTAAGGATAGTGGAAATTTCCAACCACATTGTTTTTGGTCAGGTCCACGCCCTCCATTGTGAAGTTCACATTGGGGGCGATGGTTACAGCATTAGAGGAAGCCATTTTATGATCTGGTTATGGTCGAAAAAAATGGTCGGATGTTTCTAAATGCTAAGAACACACACACAATTTGTTTTGAGAGAGAAAAAGGGCAGAGTTTTGCTTAAATTCTATAAAAACGTGTGTGTGTTTATTTTGGTAGGGTTATTTATAGGGAAGTGGAGATGGGGGTATTTTAGACATTTAAGCGATCTTAATTTATTCAAAAAGAATTATTGGAAATTGTTTTGAATAATATTTTTTGGGATCCGCATTTAAGGCCAACACTCCACTTTCCTGGTTTGGCGCAACAGTCGAAGTGAACAGTTGAGCAGTTCTGCAAAAGTGTAATTTGCAGAGATGAGTCATCACATATTTGTAATGTGATTGGAGAGGCATTTAATGCCAAGTGGGAATGTGGTGGCCCAGAGGTGGAAGCCAGAAAGGCAAAAAGAACAAATATTCTTGAATTAAATACGAGTTCAGTTACCAACCTCGGACATTTACTAACAAGATACTTAGAGCATTTAAGTCAGTATTTAATGTCCTTTTCAGGGCCCTGAATGACACTTCATTCAGTGATTGGTTTTTCAGGGACTTGGGATTAGTCACTGATGATTCAGGAATATGGAATGATTCCTGAGCAACAAGGATTCAGGAACTTGGGTTTAGTTCCTGAACCCTCAAGATTTCAGGAACTTGGGTTTAGTTCCTGAGGTTGAGGATTCAGTGAGATGTTTTCACTGATGTACACATTGAGTCAGGGACCTGAGGTTTTAAGAATTTACACTTCAGTTGGAAGGATTCAATCAGTGGACTGATTCTCTATATCCAACATTCCTAATTCAGCTTTCAACCTTGTGAAAGTTGGTTCATCCAAAGGTTTGGTGAAGATATCAGCTAACTGATATTCAGTAGGGATGAAGTGTAATTCAATGTCACCATTCATGACATGGTCCCTGATGAAGTGATATCTGATATCAATGTGTTTTGTTCTCTGATGAAGAACAGGGTTGTTTGAGATTGCAATTGCACTTGTGTTATCACAAAAGATGGGTACCATCTTGTACTGAATTCCATAGTCACTGAGTTGACTTTTCATCCAGAGTACATTTGCACAACAACTAGCTGCTGCAACATATTCAGCCTCAGCTGAGGACAAGGCAACTGATTGTTGTTTCTTGGCACTCCAACAGACTAATTTCCCACCAAGTATTTGGCAAGAGCCTGAGGTGCTTTTTCTGTCCATGTTGCATCCAGCATAGTCAGAGTCTGAGTATCCTTTGAGATCAAGTCCTGAGCACTTTGGATAGTATAATCCAAGGTTAGGAGTGCCCTTCAGGTACCTGAATATCCTTTTCACAGCAGTGATGTATGATTCTCTTGGGTCAGATTGATATCTGGCACATAGACATACTGAGAATTGGATATCAGGCCTTGATGCAAGTAGATACATCAGTGATCCTATCATTCCTCTAAAGAGAGTTTGATTTACTGGTTTACCAGTTAGATCAGGACCAAGGTTGTTTGGCGGGACCATGGGAGTTTTGACTGAGGCACAGTCACTGAGATCATACTTCTTCAGTAGATTCTTTACATACTTCTCTTGACTGATAGTGGTTCCTCTATCAGTCTGCTTGATCTGTAGACCAAGGAAGTATGTCAGTTCTCCCATCATGCTCATTTCAAACTTCTTTGCCATTAGTTTTTCAAATTATTTGCAAAGTTTGAAACTTGTTGAGCCAAAGATGATGTCATCAACATACACTTGTACTAGTATGACATCATTATTTGTCTTATAGATAAACAATGTGTTGTCTATCTTGCCTCTAACAAATTTGTTTTAGATTAAGAAGGCTGAGAGAGTCTCATACCATGCCCTGGGAGCTTGCTTCAGTCCATAAAGGGCTTTGTTAAGCTTACAGACATGATCAGGAGACTCATGGCTTTCAAATCCAGGAGGTTGCTGAACAAAAACTTCTTCTTTCAGTGAACCATTTAAGAATGCACTTTTAACATCCATTTGGTATACCTTGAAGTTCATGTATGTAGCAAAAGCAAGGAAGATCCTGATGGCTTCCATCCTTGCTACTGGTGCAAATGTTTCCTCATAGTCAATGCCTTCTTGTTGATTATAGCCTTTGGCTACAAGTCTGGCTTTGTTTTTAATGACTATGCCATTTTCATCAGTTTTGTTTTTGAATACCCATTTCATGCCAATGACTGAGATATTCTCAGGACATTTGACCAAGGTCATTACCTTGTTTATGTCAAATTGTTCCAGTTCATCATGCATGGCCTGAACCCAACTTGGATGTGTAAGTGCTTCTTTAACACTTTTGGGTTCAATTGTGGAAATGAAGTCCACAAATAGGCATTCATTGGATGAGGCTGCTCTTAGACTAGCAGCCATGCTCCTGGTGAGCATGCCTTTAGTAGGCTCTCCAATAATATTGACAAGTTCAATGTCCTGAGACCTAGTCCAACTTTCTTGAGGTCCTGGATACTTATTTGAACTTGTGGAGGCCTGATTGGGTAGAGGGGTTGGTTCTGGAGTAGACACATGATCATTGATTGGATCTTGAGTGTCTACCAGCTCACTGAGATTGTTTGGTTCTTGAGTATTTTGAACAGACTGATTGATATCATCAGTGTGTGCATGTGCCTCAACAAACTCAGTGATGGTTGGGTTAGGTAGGTTGTGAGGGATTATGTAATAGGAGAGATTAGCATCATCTTGATACTGAGTAGAAGGATTGTTTTCAGAAAGATATTCATCAGGAGGATATCTTGAAGAATTATCAATTCCTATCTCTTCTACTGAGGCAGTTGAGAACCTGATTGCATCAGTGCTCTCATCAAAGGTAACATAAAATGTTTCCTCAGTCTGCTGTCTCCTTGTGTTGAACACTCTGAAGGCTTTTGAGACAAGTGAGTATCCCAGGAAGTATCCATCATCAGCTTTTGCATCAAATTTCCCTAAGTGATCCTTGTGATTATGAATAAACATAGGACACCCAAAGACATGAAAGTAGCTGATGTCAGGAATTCTTCCTTTGAATAACTCATATGGGGTTTTCCCATGTCTCTTGACAATGATGGATCTGTTTTGTGTATAACAGGCAGTTTTGACTGCATCAGTCCAAAAATGGTTGGAAAGGACTGATCCACATAGCATTGTCCTAGCAGCTTCTTTGAGTGTTCTATTTTTCCTTTCAGCAACACCATTTTGTTCAGGTGTGTATGGAGAGGAAAAGTTTTGGGAAATACCTTTCTCATCACAGAAATATTCAAGTTCATAATTTTTGAACTCAGTCCCATTGTCAGTTCTAATCTGTTTGACCTTAATGTCATTTTGATTTTCAATGTTCCTGACAAAGGACATGATTGTTTCAGCTGCCTGACTCTTTTTGATCAGGAAGAATACCCAGGTGTATCTAGAGTATTCATCCACTATGACCAGATTATACTTCTCATGGTTAGTAGACCTTGGACTGATAGGTCCAAATAAATCCATATGGAGAAGATGTAGGCAGTTCCTGATGGAAAAGTTTGTTTTGGTTTAAAAGGATGCTCTGTGATGTTTACCTTTTTCACAAGCTGAGCATGGTTTATCCTTTGAAAACACAAGTGATGGTAAGCCAAGGACCTTGTTTTGTTTTACAAGATTGTTTATGTTTTTAAAGTTCAGGTGGGTGAGTCTCTTATGCCAAAGCCAGTTGAGTGTATCAGTGGCCTTAGCAAAGAGGCAAGTTCCATCCTAAGTTAGACTGGACATGTCTAGTACATAAACATCTTGTCTTCTTGGTGCAATGAGGACAATTTCCTTATTTGCATTAAAGATGGTTCCTTGCTTATCATCAAACTGAACTATGTATTTTGCATCACATAGTTGACTGACACTGATCAGATTGTACTTAAGACCATTTACATAAGCTATCCTAGTAAAGACAATACCATTGCAGTTTACTGAACCATAACCCTCAGTGAGACATTTTGAATTATCTGCAAATATCACTTTGGGTCCTGGTTCTTCCACATATTTGTGCAGACAATCCTTAACACCAGTCATGCTCCTTGAACATCCACTGTCTAGATGCCAAATAGGATCCCTGGCATACTTCTACACAAATAGTAAACTGGGTCAGTTCTTTCTAGGACTCCATTTCATGGAGGGTTTTGTTTTGTAGGTCTTTATGAAAGTATTAATTGATTCATGGTCAGTGGTTGAGTGGACTGAGCTACCACATGTTTTGCATTTAGTTGCAGGGGTAGCCTCAGTAGTCTGAGAGGATTGTTTATTCATTCCTCTTTTAGACTGAATGACCCTCTCTTTTCCTAAGGATTTCTGAGTGGTACTTCCACTAGATTCACAGTGTTTGTTATTTTGACAATCCTCAGGATGATGGTCATTGAATCCGCACAATGGGCAAGGTGGAAAAGGCTTGGCCTTTTGCTTCTGTTTCTGCTTAGAATCAGAAGGATAGTTCAGGCACTGAGCCTTAAGTCCTGAAAAGTTTGATATGACTGAGCATTTTTTATGATCAGAGGTCCTGTGATCTTCCTTTTTGCAAATCATGCAGTAAAGGACTCTATAGCAGTCATCAGTGAGATGATTTGTATAGTTGCACAGTTCACACTTTTTCAGGGGTTTGGTTGGTTTGGGTTTGGTCTTTGAGGAGGCTAGTTTTTGTTCCTTCTTTAATTGAGAAGGTTTTTCAGAAGATACAATCTTCTCACTTAGCTTCCTGACCATTTCAGTCAACTGATCAATTCTTGGATCAGGACTTTGAGTTGCAACTTCAGAAGGGACTGAAGTTGATGAGTCATCAGTATTTACTGAGACTTCAAGGGGTGGTCTTCTCAGGAGGATTCTACTTTTTCCTGATCTCTCCTTTGGAGAGTGTGGGGAGTAGACCAATGGTGGGAGGTCTGAGCTTGGTGCAGCACCCTGAAGGGTATTTAGTGGAGGGAGTGGAGGAGTTGATTCAGATTCAGGCTCACTGATTGGATCAGAAATACTGAGTTGGTCAAAGAGTCCAAGCATACCTTTCAGAGCCTGACTTTCAGGGAGCAAGATGTTTCCAGTCTCAAAGTTTGGCAACTTACTGACTGGGTTGTCCCTGACAATCCAGTCATTTGACTTGGGTTCCATCTCTTGCTCAAAGGATATGCTAGCTGGAACAAAGGTCATTTCACTGGGACTCTCACTGGAGGTTTCAGTGAGGTGGTCAATTCCTATAGTTATCTTAGGAATTAAGCCCACAGAATCAAAGACCTTA
This sequence comes from Artemisia tridentata subsp. tridentata, assembly GCA_021014915.2. Taxonomy (NCBI): domain Eukaryota; kingdom Viridiplantae; phylum Streptophyta; class Magnoliopsida; order Asterales; family Asteraceae; genus Artemisia; species Artemisia tridentata. The sequence continues at coordinate 256,909,671 of CP139505.1, forward strand.
GGGTTCTTTTTGGTCCAGCTTTCAATGACAGCTTTTTCTTTCTTAAGTTCTGTTTGAAGGGCTTGGTTTTGTTTCAAAATTTAAGTGTTATAAATTTGTAGAGTAATAGATTCTAGTTTGGCTTGTTTCAATGCAAGCAGTTCATCTCTACATTTATTCAATTCTGACACAATTTTGTTATATTTTGAAAACAGGTTAAGCCTTTGTTCCTCAACAAACTTTAGATCAACACAAATATAACTCATGTAAGACTGCCAATCAGAATTATCATCCATAGAAAGAAAAGTATTTACCTTCTTCATGGTGATGTTGACCCACTCTCCATTCCTAGCATGGCTTTTTCCCACAGCCACCTGATCCTCTTCAGAAAGTGCCATCAGTGCACTAACTCTTATTTCCTCATCTGAGGAAACCTCTTCTTCATCCCAGTCATATGCTTCTGCAACTAATACCTTGTTCTTTTTCTGAATAGGTTTAGATGTTTGAGCATCCTGAGACAATATGGGGTTAGTTTCAAGAAGTGCAAGTTTAGCTTTGATTTTCCTATATTTTGTTTCAAAATCCTTTTGACCCTTGTTTTGAAATTATTGGGTGGACTGAAACATTTTAGGTTGAAACTTGCTAGTTCCTGAGGAACTGTTTCCTGAGAACTTGTAAGAGGGTTCTGAGATAGTTTTAGAATAACAGTCCCTAGCAAAATGACCATTTTTACCACATTTAAAGCATTCAGTGGTCTCATTTGCTTTTGGTTTTGTAAAGTTGGACTGATTTCTTTTGATGAAACGTCTTGAACTAGCAAGGAGTGCCCTTTCTTGGAATTCCAAGTTCAATTCGTTCAGGTACTCCTCACCAGTCCTTTCATCAATTTCTTCTTCAGAATCCTCTTGAATATCCTGCACAACACCATTAGAATAGAAAGCAGTTGATATGGGTGTGGAGGTTAAGGCCTTTTTGGACTCAAGAGCTTTTGAGTCAGGGTATCTCCTTGAGATCAAGTTGTCTTCATAGACAAACTTCCCATAAATTTCAGGGAGCTCAAGGGTCTGAATGTGGTTAGCATTCCTCAGGCCTTGTGAGAAGTTGAGCCACTTCTCAGGGAGACTGTTGACAAAGCCAACATTTGTCTCATGCTTAGACAGTACAACACCATCATTTGATAATTCATTTATCAAAGTCTTGTATCTGGTGTAGGTCTGTGAGAGACTTTCAGAGTCTTTTGCCCTGAAAGTATTATACTCAAGTTTAAGGTCCATGACCCTATTTTCCTTGGTATCTGAGGGACCCTCAAAGCTGTTTACCAAGTCATCCCAAGTTTGCTTGGCTGTTAGACAGTTGATGACTGATTCCATTATATCGTCAGGAAGACATGATATAAGGATGCTTTTCAGGCGTTGGTCTTGATTGACCACCCTCCTCTCATCAATGGTCCATTGGGCCTCAGGCTTGTTTAGCCCTTCGGCTGTCTTAGGGACAAATGGGCCATCCCTGATACAGGTGTTGTAGTAGGGTTCCATACCGGTAAGATAGCAAATCATACGCTTCTTCCATTTTCTAAATTTCCCAGCTTCAAGTCTGGGTGCAACAGCGGAGTAGCTGCCACCCTTTTTGTCGACTAGCTGGGGTACATTGATATCAGCCATAGTAGGATCTTGGTTTTAAAAACCTAGAGCACTCTTGGTTAGTTTAAAAAGATTTTATAAACCAGAGGCTCTGATACCACTTGTTGGTCCCTTTACATGCTTAGAGTTAACTAGAAAGTTAATCTATTTGTGTTAATGACTAATACAATGTTATGATTAATTCTAACAGTTATAAAACATGAATATAAAAACTCAAGGTAATTTTCAACGTTTAAATTCTTATTAGAAATGAATCAAAGAATCTATACCCAAGTGTTTTGCGGAACAAACACTTGGGATTGAATAGACAAGGTATGGTGGTGTCTCCTATCTAAACTCAAGTTTTGCTTGAGTGGTAACAATGCGACCTCACTGAGCAATCTCAGGGATACGTTACTCTTTGTAGGAGAAAAGTTGTTTTGCAAAAGTCTAAACTTTAATATTACAAAACACACACAACTTCTGTCCTTCTTAATCTATTTATACACAAGTAATATGAGTAAAAGTAATTAAAAATTACAAGTTGTTGAGCAAGCGTGTCTGACAATTACAACAGTAATTGTCATTTCCAAGAACCAATAGAAATGGCTTATTAAGTCTTTAGAAGTGGTTGGTCTGACACTCCAAGACTTTAAGCCGTCTTAGGAAGGATTTCTTCCTGACAAGATAAGATTTGATCTTATCTTAAATCCTTCCTAGATATTTCTGCCTTTCTTCTCAGGCACTTAGTTCTTCAGGACACGCTTCTCAGTAATCTTTCATAATTACTTCATTGTTGTTGAGGAGACTGGGGATCAGTGAGTTCTTGTCCAACACTCACTGAACCATCATCTTCTTCTTTGGCTTAAGTGCTACTTCAGGGAGTACCGCCTTCCTGCGTAGTGAATCCTTCTATTTGAATTCTCCTTAAGCATCCTGAAGATGACTCACTAAGAGGCTGTTCTCTCAGTGACTTGAATTGTTCTCGGTTTAAGTTAACACTTAGTTAATTTGTGTCCAAATTATGTTTTAAGTATTCTTGGGTTTTTCATGACTCAACACTTTACTCATCCATTAGCTTGATTTGTAAATCGATAACTTCCTAACTAATCCAGACTCACTGTGTGCAAAAATATCATAGATCACAAGTCTAACTTATGACTATAGATATTATCTTGTATTCACGTATGTTGCCTCTCTTGGTTAACATGTCATCCTTCAAGACGATTAAGATTTACATCGAGTCATAACTTACACTTAGGTTATAGATGTATTATCGAGTCTTGCTATTCTTGGATGCTATCTAGTCTCAACAAAGTAGGATTGACAACTTAAGTATTTCGTCCGAAATATTCTAGTAAATCTGACTTACGATTGTAGTCATTAAAAGTCATATCCGAAAGAATCAACACCCAAGTATTTTAACAACATATGTTAAAACACTTATCCAATCACCTAATTACACTTGTACTCTCACCATCTTCAGTCACATTCACCTCTGTGATATAACTCAGGCCCTAAGCTTCAGATCACATCACACAATAGTTGTACCTACCTATGGATCACAAGAATTAGTCTCCTTCCTTGTTGTTTTCAACATCCATAAAACCTAAGTACTTTCATAGCACAACAAACCCCTACATCACCACAATCTTTATTATCATTTGAATCCATTGAGTGCATTGCTCAAAAATCCTTTTGTCTAAACACTCGTTAAACAAACTCAACCATACTTTATCACCTATAGGATTAGAACCTTCACCGTCAAATGAGCATGATGCTCACATTCATTGTTTATCAATTTCCACTAGGTTTAAGTAGTACCTCTTTCACAAGTTATCTAAGTATTAATACTTTGTCGTTAAACTTCTGCATAAGTTTCATTAAACCTTAAATCAACATTTTAACAAACATATGTTAAAATGCAATCTCAAAGCCAACCTTATGCACCCCAAAGTAACAATGACTCTTGAGAAGTATACATAAGAAACTCAAGTGAATTTCTCTTGTCATCATTTAGGATAGGACTATCAAATTCAAACACTTTGGCTTCATATCTTCATTTAGGAAAACATGATGTTTCGGAAAACATTATGCCTAAGAAATCATGCGTTTAGTTCTCATCTTGTTAAAAGGGTAATGTATATCCTATGCATCATTATCTTCTTGCAACATGAACGGTTATGTCACAAGAAATTTCATTACACTTCATTAGCCAAATGATCTTAAACAAACATCTACAAGTTCTATGAACTAAAACTTCCCCCTCATATTGTCCTACTTGTTTTCATAAGCATAATGACTTTATCCCATGAGATAATCTTACTTGTTGAAAGATACTATATGTGTCTATTTCCTTTCAAGCGTACATCATAACCAAACCTTGCTCATAATCTAGTTCAAACCTTGTGCATATCCTACACATCTCTAAAGCATACACAAGATCTATAAAAGTTGGTAACTTTATTTAGATACTTGTTTCAAAGAACTTTCTTGAGAACGTTCTTCACATATTCCATTATCACACACAAACACATCTCTTGATCTTAGATGATCAAATCACTTGCATAACACATACTTAAACTCAACATAAAAGATGTCATCCTTTAGATCATTCAACCTTAGATTCCAAACACAAAGATTAAAATCTGTTGACACATATTTGTCAAATTCCCGTATATAACATGACATCTTCATCACCTTAGTTTTAATAGAAATAGTTGAGTCTCATTAAGCCAAGTATTGGTGAACTATCATATTTTATATACTTCGATAGGCAAAAATAGGAATTCCTATCTTTCAGACATGAGAATGACTACTGGAGAACCTATTGCACTAGAAACTCAATTTAACCTAACAGTTAAATTGCTTCCAGCAGAGAAGTTGGGTATGTGGAATCACCCGTAAAAATGGTCATGTTTAGCCTGAATTAAGCACCACTAGTAATAGTCTCATATTCATTCTCCAACTTAAAAAATCTTTATTCCTATACTTGCCTAAAGTAAGTATTAAAATAAGATAATTTATCTTGTCTTAGGAATATTAATCAACCAAGTAGTAGATGTGATTTTTCTTAGTAAAATCACTTGCATTACATATACATGTGTTGATTAGATGTTATTTGTTTGATATGATTAAGTATCTTGACGTTATCATGATAATTATTTGATTGATAGTCAAATGTGTAAACCTTCGAAAGGTTTTGTCTACATGGTTATATACGTTTCATGCTACTATACGTTAACATGATTTGCATGATACGTGTTATATGATATTTCACAAGATTAACATGGTTCTTGTTAACTCACGATATATCATTTTTAATACATGGTGTTAGATAGCTCTTGTCTTTAGTTGACATTCATTGAGCTTTTTCGTAGGTTAGTCTAAATGATGCATGCTTCCAAAATGTTAGAATTGTTTGCATGAACCTGTCATCTCACTTCTTTTGTGACTTTGTCACACTATTTGTTTGCCATGTGTGCACCTATAATGTGTCTAAGTGCTTTTAGTATGATAAACATTTAGAGGCCGTTTTTATTCTTAATCACATAGAGCATTGAGTTAATCAATGAGTAAGTATGCTTAAGTAACTAAGCCTAACATCAAAACAATTTCACAATGTAGTATCTCAAACAATGTCATGCTCTCTTGTAATATGATTATTTGTCTTGATGCTATATGGTAATTTTTTGTCTAGTAGTCGATTATTTGTTTATATAAGATGTTATCTTATGATATTCACATCTTTTGTCATTAAGACTTTTGTCTTGTAGGTTGATTACAAATTATTTGTTATTTCATTTCGTTATGCCTACTCTGCATGATTGTAATCCCTTTATTGCTACGTTAATATGTCTATGGGAACCTTTCACTTGCATATAGTTTTTAAAGCTATGTTTGCGTATCTTTTAATTGACCTCTTTCCAAATCGCATTATTGCTTCCACTTTCCTAACAACATCTCTATCACCTTTTAGTTATAACAATACACCTCCTATGAGAAAACCACATGCCTCGTCATGTGATCATCTCACATTGATAGAGAAGAGCTACGTGACTTCAAGGATGAAGTTCTTTGTAAGCTAACCAACATTCACAAAAACATTACTAAGCTCATCGCTTTCATTAACGTACAACATCCTAAACACTTTACCTTAATTCTTCATTGGATGCATTACAGATTATGTTGAATGTCCATCAATTAAGGGGGAGAGAAATTCATTCACATAATTGTCTTTTCGTATTAAAGAACATGTACTAATGTTTCTTACATCCTCAAATACCAACATGTAGGTTCACACCATTCAGTTAAAATTAGTTCACAAAACCACAAGTTTTTCAAACCTTCTTAGCTCAACATCACAGTTTTGCATCAATACCTCGTCAAGTGAAAAACACATCATGTGTTTGATAAACCTCTTAAACGATAAGCATTAAGTCTCCTTAGACTTTGACTGGGATTAGTGAAACCAAATTAGTAGTCATAAGTAAATAGACCTTAGCTTGAACCTTCGTTTGATCAAAAATGACAAAACATGACCAAATCAATTCTGGTCCCACGGTACCCTTCGATAAGATGGACGGAACCAAAGATTTGGTTCCGCCCAATCCGTAGGTACCTGAGTCAGTTTTTAGCCACTTAAAACAGACAACCCTCTCACAACTAATGAGTCTAGGATTTTCCTTTTAATCTCACAACTTCATTGTCTAGAACACCATCATAGGATCTCATCCTCTTCATTCTTGATACATATCAAGCACGTCATTGTCAGTGCAAATGATATATCAAAACCGTCATTCTCAACACATTGGTCCAACCAACATTCTTCTATCATATGATGTCATTTTCATCCTCATATAGGCATCTAGTATTTCTAATTGTTGCATATGGAATTTCTATTCCTAAGTGATCATTGTCTTCACTTTCTCTTAATTCCATTCGAGCATATACTATGGCATGATACATCATCTTTGGTAGATGATAATGTCATCTTCAATACTCTTATAGCATTTGCTATACATATGAGTTTGCATATTCATTGCATTCATTATAACCATCACCCTTAATCACTTCTTTCATTAATCATCACCACCATAGATTAGCTTGCATCAACCTTTAGTCATATATCTAGTTATCACCACATGAAAAACCTACTAGTAAACCAACACCAACACTAGCACCACTCACTGTAACTCCACTTTATATCCTCATCATAGGAATTATTTTGTAGGATCTTATCATATTACATTCTTGTGATTGCAATTCTTGTTAGAAGATTACACTCTATGACATGGTTTGCTAAATAATCATAGTTCTCTGTCTTGAGTTGTTTGTAATTAGATCATTGATATATTGCATCATATATATATATATATATATATATATATATATATATATATATATATATATATATATATATACACATCGTATTTTTCTTTGAGATGAAATATATTGCACTAATCATTTCATTGTAGGTTCTTCATCATATACGCTCGACCATATATAGCATACTCATCGTAGGATGAAGTTTACCTGGATTATTTTTCTTCTTTTATTGTAGGTGCTTCTTGACGTCCTCAAACCAGGAGGAATATCTATCAAGCACTCATATTGCATGGTCTATACACATTGGTCGTATATGACATATTTATCTTAAGACATAGCTTCTATTTCACTAATTTTTGTTTTGTAGGTTCATCTTGACGCCCTAGAGCAAGGGGAGCTTTCGTCAAGCATTTATAGAATGCATCATATACACGCATTGTTGTATATCACTTACTTGTCCAAGGACAAATATTGTTTTACACTAACCTTTATTTTGTAGGATTCTTCATCCTTGCATCATATACGTTGGTACCCTAGCAACGGGGAGTATTGATCAAGGGGGAGCTAATCATGCACTAACCTTAGTTTTTATAGCTTTCTTATTTCATGCATCTTATACTTGGCACTCCAACTAGGGGGAGTATTGTCCAAAGGGGAGCAACCTTCAAGGGGGAGCATGCTCGCATTCTTATTTATTCTCATTCTTCAACACACCTTTGTGTTTTGACAAAAAGGAGGAGATAGTCCAACATAGCCTACCCACGTGTAGCGTTTGCTATGTGCATTTCATTCATCATGCATTTCTTACATATTTTTATTCTGTTGCACAACACTAACCTTGATGTAGGTTAAGAGTCTTAATTTGATCCATGGATCCGCTAACAACCTAGGGGACGCAACAACCGTAGGAGATTGGAGTAGTCAATTTAACTTCACTAGGGATGATGCAAGCTCGCCATTTTGGGGAGAAATGAAGTTAACTCCAAGGAAAAACCCTTTTTGTTTCGACAAAAGGGGGAGAAATGTGTAAACGGAGAAAGTAATGAGGGAGAAGAGTGTAAACGAAGAAGGTAATGTAAAAGGTAGTACGGACACAAGTAACTTTTTTACATTTTACTTTCTATCACGTTTACATATTTTGTCATCATCAAAAAGGGGGAGATTGTTAGTGCAAGCAGTCTCGTTTATTTTGATTGATGACAAAGATGTAACTTGATACATAACGTAAAATGTACAAGGTACTTGTAATCATATTTCGTCTCAACATACATTCAACATCTCTCGACTTCTCAAGTCCTCGTATGGTACAACACAGGTTCGTACATGTTTGTTATGTGGCATTATGATCAAACCCTTAACAAACCATTTAGAATGTTTAAAATACGGCTAGGTCATTAAGTATTTTAAAAAGGCTAATCATTCTACTTAGAACCTCATTTTACATTTTGCATATACAAGTATTTTTACTTGTACATCATGTTTCTTAAAGATTAATAGGATAAGTACACTTTAGGTGTCAAACTAACATGGTACATCTTGGTAAACATATATTAGTTAAGCTAGTATATTGGTGTGTGCGTGTATATTGCTCTAATTCTTTTATATCCACGGATGTCGTTGTGGTTTTAGCAGTATTCAAGTTTTAAATTTATATTTAGCCGACTTATCAATAACACACACTTTAACGAGCAGTATACCCGGTCAGTATGAATATAATGGTAAGTAGAGTGTCGATCACTAAGAGTGGAACGTATTATCTAGTTATTCTAATTAGTATTTTAATATCTTAAGTTAGCTATACAACCTAATCTAACGCAAGGGGGTTCAGCCTGAGAGACTGGCACGGTTTGGTTATGATTAAATATAATAAACTAAACTAATAAGCACGAATCAGCGATTAGCACACACGTACACAGATAGATACTTGAGACAATAAGAAGACCTGTCCTGATAATTAAGTAGCTTGTCACTTGTTTTATTGCTAGTTTTATATGAAGTGTATATAATTAACCCTTTCTCGTTGGCTCTAATCTTATCGGCAAGTAAACCCTTAATGATTACTTATGTCTATCCTATTTATTTAGCGTCTCTTAAATAGGCGAGGAAGGGGCATGGCGACCCAAGCAATGCTCAGCTAGACACAGAGGTTATCAATGCACTAATAAAAGTCACCAAAGACATCAACATATAAACTTTAATTAATGGGAAAGCAATTTTAAGGGGTGCCCATGATTTTTCGTAGTCACATGGAATCGGCCCATCAATCCTGATGAATTAAAGTGTACTAATACAATAAAACAAAACTACTTAATGAATTGAATACATGCAGGACCTTCTTACAGCTCTTGTATCTTCGTTTAGGGTGTGTCTTGTGCTGCTAACACGTCTGAATTCGGCCTTAGGGTTTTGTGGTCTCCGGTCTTCTTGTTAAACTAGGCTCTCGAAATTCGTCTGGCCTTGGGGTATTTATAGTTTCTGTCTGAGGGTTAGATGCGGCGCATAGAATAAGTAGATGCGGCGCATTGACTTAACTTCGCGTGGGGTCCAAGATTAATATATTCAGGAATATTCGTACACCGCCTTAAGATGCGGCGTAACTCCATTCTTGTATGCGGCGCATGTCCTTCGCTGTCTTGGATCGTCACTTGTGAAATCTTGATAGTGATGCGCCGTATGTTAGGAGTAGGATGCGGCGTATCTGGAGCAGAATGGTCTTGATCTTGTACATTTCAGTAGACTCTTAACATCTTGCTTGTTTTGCTCCATAATTAGTCCAAAATTGCCAAGTTTCACATAATACTTGTTTTTACCTGAGAATTACAAAAGTAAACATTAACGTATCAATTCTCATATATAATATGATAAAACAAGTCAAATAAATAGGATAAATGATAATGATAAAATGTACTTATTTGAGTTCATCATATATACATAGGACATACATATATACATTTACATGTTTACATTTTAATTCTTAAAATGGAAATATATACATGACATCATGGCATGCATCATTTGGATATCTTGTAAGATTTAGTAAAATATTTTGGAAAGATCTTTAAGCAAAGAATTGGATTGTGTAAGATCTTGGTAAGATTTGGTAAGATATGTTAAGATCTAGCTATCATGTCCCGACCGAACCAAACAACATAAAGGGCGGACCCCTGTAATTGGTTCCGCCAAATCCGTGGGATGTTTTTACAATTTGCCTATAAATAGTAGCCCATTGTTTTATCACTTAAACACACATTCTCTCTACTCTTTGCATACATTTAGATCAGTAGGAAACCATGTAGAAACACACATTAATCACACTTTTCATAATGATCATAATGTTACTAACTTTCATTATGTTGTAAGCATACACTCATAATGATCCTGTGAAGCAAGCTCAGAGATCGTGAGTCATCATCCATCATAAGCGTAACATAATTCCTGATCCACCAAGAAGGTTAGAAGATCTTGAAGTCATCATTCATAAAAGTATACCAACATATGAAGATTCAAGCACATGACATTCTCAATGTTTGAAGAATTCTTATTCAGGAAGTTCATGTAGATTTCACATATATGAAGATCCATCACAACAAGTTTAGGGAGCTTGTGATCTTCATCCATTGAAGGCTTCCTATCAATAGGAGTTCATTTAGATTAGACATTCATATCCAGTGGACATTTATGTCATGGATCATCATTGTAAACATCATTGCATTACAATCTATTCACCAAACTAGATTAGGTGGTTTATGTGTTTGTGCCATAAAACACAAGGTTTCTATGTTGGGCCATAAAACATAGTGGGAGTGGTTGTACCCTTGTTAAAGAACTCGACATCTAGCTTAGTGTCGGAAAAAGTATAAGCGACGACGGGAGTGGTTGTACCCTTGTTAAAGAACTCGACATCTAGCTTAGTGTCGGAAAAAGTATAAGCGACGACGGGAGTGGTTGTACCCATGTAAAAGAACTCGACATCTAGCTTAGTGTCGGAAATTGTATAGGTGACGTCATGTTGGTTCTACCTCGAACTGGAACCCGGTATTTAGCTTTGTACCGGAGAAAGTGTAAGCGACGATTGTAAGGTTTTCTCCGCCGAGAAGGGAGCTTGTTGATCTAGTGAAGTACTCTCGAGTTGGGTACTCGGGGAGTGGAGTAGGGCGGAGAGGAGCTCCGTGACCAAACCACTATAAATCATCGTGTTCGGTTTGCGCTTTCTTTTACTTACAGCTTTACTTTTATGTTTGCATTTTATGATTGCTTGTTTTGTGACTTGGTGATAATACTTATGTGACAACATGTTTTAGTTTATGCTAGTCATAAACTATAATTAACATCTTTCATATTAGAACAAGCTAAATTGGAAATTTGATACAAGTTTTATGTTTTTAAAACGGGAATGTATTCACCCCCCTCTACGTTTTCACATGCATGATCCCCGGGAGCAACATCTAGCAGCTCTCAAGCGGATTCTACGTTATGTTTGGGGTACTCTTGACTATGGACTTTAGCTGATTTCTGCATCTCCTATTTCTCTGGTTGGTTATTCCGATGCAGATTGGGCAGGCTGCCCTACTACCCGACGATCTACGTCCGAGTATTTTGTGTTTCTTGGCAACAACTTGTTATCTTGATCCTCCAAGCGACAGGCTACTCTCTCTCGCTCTAGTTCGGAAGCTGAGTATCGTGGTGTTGCTAATGTTGTTGTCGAGACTTCTTGGCTACGTAACTTATTACGAGAGCTACATTCCCCATTGCAGCGTGCTACATTGGTTTATTTTGATAATGTGAGTGATGTGTATATGTCTTCCAATCCTGTGCAACATCAAGGAAAGAAGAACATTGAGATTGACATACATTTTGTTCACAACCAGGTAGCGGTAGGTCTTGTTCGTGTTCTTCATGTTCCTTCTCGTTATCAGTTTGCCGATATCTTCACCAAAGGCCTTCCATATGCGTTATTTGATGATTTTCGATCCAGTCTGAGCATTTGTCCTTCTCCCGCTCCGACTGCGGGGGGCTGTTAGACATACTTCATATAATGTATTTAGGCCCATGTATTTATTTGATATTGGGTCTAGCCAATTTGTATTGTGTATTTATTCTCTGATGTGTATTCATTTTAGAGACACGAGAATAATATAATTCTACAAATATGCTATCAATCTTTATCTTTAGGCTAGTCGGCAAGGGGAGGTGAGAGGCTCACCTTGCAACCCAACTCACGCGCCATCACCTTGCCCATCACCTCATCTCACCTTAACTTCCAGCTTCCCAAGATGAAATAAGGTGAACAGCTCACCTTAAGTGTTCCTTGATGTTTTATTATTTTTTCTTTTGTGTGTGAGTGTGTGTGAGGTATTTAGTGGGGTATATTTGTATAAAGTGTGTATTTTAATGAAAGGTGAAGTTAAAGGTGACCTTGCCCACAAAAAGGTGAGTGGGGGTGAGGGGAAGTGAGATGAGAGAGAAAGCTGACGTGGCGCTGAGGTGTAAGGTGAGTGAGTCACCTCCTTGCCATCTAGCCTTACTACATACGGAGTATAAAACATAAAGGACATTGTTGAATTTTTGAAAATTTAACATAATTAAATTATCAAATTACCCTCAATTATTTTAAGAATTACACAACAAAATTCTCCTTCAATATTTTGATATAATTTCAATTACATAATCAGCAAAATAAAAGAAATCAACAACTTCCAAAATTACAAAATACTAATTTTATAATAATTACATACAGGAACTGACATGTTATATTTATCACAAAAACAAACAACTTGATCTAGAAGTGACTTGCACCTATCATCCCTCGATTTTTGAATTAATGTATTTGTAGCGGAGACCAAGGTTAGTGTATTAACAATATCTTGAGACTTTTTTTGCAAAAATTTGCAAAGCCTATCTGTAATCTCTGTTATTTTCATCATAAGATGCAAACGACAATAAAAATCAAATGATAATAAGTGTGTAAGAGCATATTTAGCATCACCTTTTTGAGGACCAATAGATCATCGAAGACAAATGTCATTCAATACCACACGAGTTGGACCAAACAATCTCAGTAAACTACAAATGGAATTGAAGTGTGAACTCCATCTTGTATCTGTAGGCCTTTGTATGTTTTGCATTTGATTAGATCTTCTTCCACCCTCAAGTTCTCTTATTTCAGCGGCAAGTTGAACATCTTGTAACTGATCATTACACTTAGTTGAAGAACCTATGACATTAACAATAAAGTTCAAATGCTTAAAAATGTATGCACTTCAAAAACATCTTTCGGTGCCGCAACAATAGCTAGTTGCAATTAATGAGCAAAACAATGTACATAATAAGCAAAAGGACATTCGTTCAAAATCAATGCTTTTAGCCTATTCCATCCTCCGTGCATATTACTAGCTCCGCCATAACCTTGAACTCAAATATCTTGAACATCAAGTTTTAGATGAGATAAAGAAGATAATATCTCTTTTTTAAAGTCGTTGCATTCGTATCTTTAACATGAACCAAGTCCAAAAACCTTTATTGACATACCCATTTTGGTCTACAAATCTCACCACAATAGGCATTTTCTCTCTCTTGGATCTGTCTTGAGATTCATCGACTATCAAATAAAACTTTGTCATCTCAATCTCGTCTCGAATGGCTTCTTGTACCTTCATAGCAAACATTGCAATAGTTCTTTTATAATATCCGGTGAAGTATACTTGACATTTTGAGGAGCCTTTTCTAACACAACTCTAGCGACATCCTTGTTCTATCAAGCAAGAAGTTTGACCAATTCAAGATAATTCCTCAATTTAATGAAGTGGGTCATTCATCATCTCCCCTTAAAGGACATGTTTGTGATGTATGTTGGGTCAGCAATTGACCCAAATGTCCCTGACAAAGATTTGAACATAAAATAGCCCAGACACTCACTGACAGAATATCAGTGATCATCAAACTCACTGATGATAAGTGAGAATGTCTCTCCCTGATAAAGGGATGAAGCTGAGACAGCATTCATCAAAGAGTTGGCAAAGACCAACTGAAGATGCGCCTTAACTCAACTGATGCGGTCTCAGTGAGTAAGGTACTTGAGCAAACATCAGGGACACTGAGATCTGAAAAATGTCTCTATATCCCTGATGGCCTTTCTCTCATTGACAATGAACGCCTCACCAACTTTAATTTAACTGATCAAGAAGTTATGATGATGAGCAAGACTTCATCAAGGCTCAAGAATCAGAGACATCAGGAATCTAGGATGAACTGATTAAAGAAGACAAACTTACTAAACATCAACAGCAGAAGTTCAGGTCCTAGATATCGTCAAAGAGTTGTGCAAACTTACTAAATGCTGATCAACAAGTATGTACAAGAAACTCTAGCTCAGGAACAAGGGATTCTCAAGGGCAGGAATACCTTGATGATCTCTCAGCTCTCTGAACAAAGATCAAGAAAGTTAGGTGAAGACTATAGAGTTTAAGCGGGAAAACACTTGGGAAGATAAACTTTGTTCCTTCCCAAGACACAAAAGAAGCTCACGGGTACTTGGTGCTGTCAACTCCGGTAAACTAAAAGGACATCAAGGCTAGATGTCTAGGCATGTGCCTATCTACAAACAGTTGGCAAGATCACTATTCCCACATGAAGCAACAGTAAACTCTCCGCTATATAAACCCGTTCCAACAAAGCAGAATGTGTGCATTCAACGAGAGTAAGAAGTGAGAATTCCATAACATAGTTAGAGTGTGAGAATCCTCAACACACTTTGTTGGTCCGGTTTGACTTGAGCAACTCATGAATTGACAAGATATACATAAATAGGTGGCGTTTGGACATGGAACTTATAACGAGTTTATGATTCATGATAAGGCGAAATTACAATGGTTACTTAAGAACCCACTTAGACACTCTAATAACTTGGTTGGCTTTTCAAGGGGATAGTTGCAGTGGCTATCTCCGTGGAGAGACAAATTAAGGAACACGAAGAAGCATGTTGGGAATTATGATGCGTATCAAGAGCAGACAACTTAGGTCTGGTAGTTTACTAAGTTAGGTCTGTTTGTGTTATTAGGTCTGGTAATGTAAAGTTAAGTCTGGTAGCACATTTAAGTCTGGTTGACTTATAAAGTTAAGTCTGGTCGTGAAGTTAGGAAAGTTTGTTAGAGTTATGTTAGGTAAAGATACAATGCGTGTATGTATCTTTATAGAAGATTTGTGTATATCTTCTGTGTCAGCTAGGGTTTCCTTGTGTTATAAAAGGATCCCTAAAGATTGTTAGTTCGTGTGTGAGTTGTACGAATTCATTATAGTGAATATCAATATATGAAGTTAGTGATATCCCTGCTTGTGTTCTTAATTGTTTTTGTTAAGATTCCGCATTAACATTAACAATCACTTAGGGTTTCTCACTTAGATTGGTTCGGATTTATCCTAACCATCTACTAGGTATTCAAGACTACTTAGTGATCCATATACAATTTGTGGACCAACAAGTGGTATCAGAGCAAGGAGAGAGACTCTGAATTCGAAGAACACCAAATCCCTAAAACCTAATTCTCACTCAAATCACCCTTCACAATGTCTGAACTCGATAAGCCTGAAACTTTCTCAATCCATAACAGTGAGGATGAGCAATCAAACCATGAAGATGAAGGAAAAACCGAAACCAGTAACTCCCAAACACAACAACAACCCATCCCTTCCACAACCACAATCTCAAACATAAAACTTCCACTACTGAAGAGTGAAGAGTATGATATATGGGCCATGGAGATGGAACATTATCTGGAATACATTGATAGTGATGTATGGAAGGTGATTCAAAAGGGAAATTCTAAGAAGAGAATTTCACAAGGGAATGATGGGCAGCTCAGAATAATGCCACCAGTATCTGCTGAGGAGATTAGGGCTGTGGAGAAGGAAAAGAAGGCCAGAACCTTGCTTCTTATGGCTATTCCTAAGGAGCATCTACAAAGGTTTCATGGCATTCTTGATGCTAAGGAGATGTGGGAAGCTATCAAGAAACGATTTGGAGGTAATGCTAACTCCAAAAAGATGCAAAAGGCTGTTCTTAAACAGCAATTTGAAACATTCAGTGTTTCAAAGACTGAAGGTTTGGAGAAGGGCTATGACAGATTTCAACATCTGTTAACACAACTGGAAGTTCATGGTGCAGCAGTCTCAAATGAGGATGCAAATCACAAATTCCTCAGATCTTTACCATCAGAATGGGGCAATGTATCTGTGGCGATGAGGATTAAAGAGGAAGTAGATTCTATGACACCTGATGACCTATACAATAATCTTAGGATGTTTGAAAGGGACATCAGTAACACCTCTCAGGCTTCAACCAGTTCATCAAATGTTGCTTTTGTGTCTCAAAACAAAAGCAGTACTTACAAGGTTAGATCTGGTGGTGTTAGGTCTGGTAACTATGAAACTCCTTCAAGTGAAAGGTCTGCTTCAAGTTTTACTGATGAAGTGATACATTCTTTCTTTGCCAATCAAACGGAAGATAAGAGCTTTATTAGTGAAGACCTTGAACAGATTAATGATGCTGAAGTTGAAGAGATGGATATAAAATGGCACATTGCCATGGTTACTTTAAGGGTCAAACGATTTCAGAAGAAATATGGTAGGACTATCAACTTCAACAACAAATCACCAGTGGGATACACAAAGAGGACTGTTGAATGCTACAACTGTCACAAGCATGGACATTTTTCAAGAGATTGTCCAGAGAAGAAGTCTGCTGATGAGAAAAGAATTGAAGATGGGAAGATGGAAAAGAATCAGATGAGCCTGCTGACAATGGAAGCTGGAGGAGTCAATTGGGGTGAGCATCCAAGAGTAAATGAGGAGTCTGATCATGCTCTCATGGCCATTGGTAATGAGGTATCATTATGCTCTAAATTATGTACTGACTCATATAATCATGTTAAGGCTTTATGTGATGAGCAGCAAGAACAAATAGGTGATCTAGAAGTAAATTTATTAGCACATAAAAATGCTGTAAAAACTTTAGAGGCACAAAAGGTCACCCTTCAAAACCAACATGCTGCTTTAAATGAAAAACTATACTTTCAAGCTAATAAGATATATGAACAAGATGAGAAGCTTAAAAGGTATAGACAATTAGGGCTTAAAATTCAGAAGGAAAGGGATGAGCTGAGAAAAAGGGTAGATCAATGGAACAGTTCAAATAATAACCTGTTTAAGTGTTGGGATTCTCAAATTAAGTCAAATAAAAAATGTGGCTTAGGATATGAGGAAAATGAGAATAGGGCTATATTTAAGAATAGAGAAGAGGACTATGCTGATAAGCCTTTGTACAATAGGTTTGTTAAGACTGGTGACTTTAAGGGAGTACCACCACCTTTGAGTGATGACTATACTCCTCTTGAAAAAGAAGAGTTGGATGATTCACTCTTTGTGTATGGTAAGAAAGGTCCTCAAGTGTCTGAACCAACTACCTCAGAGGACAAATCCAGTAGATATTCTTCTTGTCAATCCAATGACTCTGAAGGATCTATTGATGGTTCCTCTGATCACTCTAAGTCTGAGTCAAACAGTGAGGAAAAAGAGAATCCTGAACCTAAGGTTGTTAAGAAGTGTGAACCTGTTGTTACTAAACCTTTAGTGACTGAACAAAAGGCTGAGACAGTTAAACCTAGTTGTGTCAATCACATAAAAACTCCTAGGGAATCTGTTAAATTGAATGAGTCACCTAGAAGCAATAGTGTTCACAGAGAAAGTAGGAGTAGTTATACTTATGCTCCTAAAAGATGCTTTGTGTGTGGAAGTTTGAGTCATTTAATAAGAGATTGTGACTTCCATGAAAAGAGAATGAAAAGAGAGGCTGAGCAAAAGAGAATGAATGTTAATAAGGTTCATGGTTCAAATAAACCAGTTTGGAATAATACTAGTAGAGTTAATCATGCTAACCAGTTTGTCCCCAGACCTGTTCAACTAAATAACACTACCAGACCTAACTCTTTTGTTAATTCTGGTAGACCAAATTTTGGGTCTGGCTACAGAAACTTTAATGTGAATAGGCAATATGTTAACTCTGTGAGACCTAATGTGAACACTGGTTTTGTGAGACCCAAACAACCTTTTCAAAAACCTCAGGTGAATGCAAATTTTCAAAGAAATAATTTTTACAAAACTCATTCACCTGTGAGAAGACAAGTTGGAAAGCAAACAGCAAAACCTTTAAAGGGAAATGGGGATTCTGCTGTTAAGACCTCAGCATGTATGTCTTGGGATTCAAACAAAAATAAATCCATGTATAAATCCCAAAACAACAGTGGATCAGGTTCAATTAAGAAATTTAAGCATATTGATCCACAAGGCGGACCCAAGCCTACTCAGGCCTGGGTTCCTAAGAGAAACTAATTTCTCTTCTTTTTGTGCAGGATCATCCACTATGCTATATGGAAGATAGAGGAATACTTGACAGTGGATGCTCTGGGCACATGACTGGTAACAAGAACTATCTTAACGATTTTCATGAATTCGAGGGAGGTTCTGTTACTTTTGGAGGAAGCAAGGGACAGATAACTGGTAAAGGAAGAATTATTGTGGGCAACATAGAATTTGACAATGTATCTTTTGTGAAAGAACTTGGGCAGTTCAACCTTTTCTCAATATCACAAATTTGTGATACTCAGCATAAGGTGCTTTTTACTGAAACTGATTGTCTTGTGTTGACTCCGGACTTTAAGATGCCTGAAGAACATCAAATTCTTCTTAAAGTTCCCAGACAACACAAAATGTACAGTTTTGATATGAAAGCATCTAATCCTGCAAAAGGTGCTACCTGTTTAATTGCAAAAGCTACATTGGATGAATCTAAGTTGTGGCACAGAAGGTTAGGCCATGTGAATTTCAAAAACATGAATAAACTTGTGAAGAATAACCTTGTGCGAGGTTTGCCTTCAAAATTGTTTAAAAATGATCATACTTGTGTGGCCTGCAACAAGGGAAAACAACATAGGGCATCCTGTAAGGTTAAATTAGAAAGATTAATCACTGAACCTTTGCATACCTTACATATGGATCTTTTTGGCCCTACATCTGTCCATAGTATTAATCATGCATGTTATTGCCTTGTCATTACAGATGATTGTACTAGATACTGTTGGGTGTTCTTTATGTCTAGGAAGGATGAAGCTACCCCTTTGATTCAAAATTTTATTAGACAGATTGAAAACCTTATTGATAAACGAGTTAAAATCATTAGGAG
Organism: Artemisia tridentata subsp. tridentata; assembly: GCA_021014915.2. Classification (NCBI taxonomy): domain Eukaryota; kingdom Viridiplantae; phylum Streptophyta; class Magnoliopsida; order Asterales; family Asteraceae; genus Artemisia; species Artemisia tridentata. Next base: position 256,928,829 of record CP139505.1, read on the forward strand.
TGATAATGGCACTGAGTTTAAAAACAAGAGCATGCTAGATTTTTGTGGTAATAAAGGAATTAAGCAACAATTCAGTAATGCAAGAACTCCTCAGCAAAATGGAGTTGCAGAGAGAATGAACAGGACACTAATTGAGGCCGCTAGGACTATGCTAGCAGATTCACTTTTACCTACTACATTTTGGGCTGAAGCAGTCAGCAATGCCTGCTACATCTTTAATAGGGTTAGAGTGACCAAGCCTCAAAATAGAACTCCTTATGAGCTTATGTTTGGCCACAAACCAGTTGTTAGCCATATAAGACCTTTTGGGTGTCATGTTACCATTCTTGATACTCTAAGTGTTCTTGGAAAATTTGAAGGAAAGTCTGATGAAGGGTTTTTACTTGGGTATGCATTAAACAGTAAAGCCTTTAGGGTTTACAATTTAGTATCCAAGAAAGTAGAAGAAAATCTGCATGTAAACTTTCTTGAGGAAAAACCCAATGTCAAGGGAATTGGTCATAGGTGGATGTTTGATATTGATTATTTGACTGATTCTATGAATTATATTCCTGTCTCCAAGGAGAATCAAATTAACCCTAATGCAGGTACCCAAGAAGCTACTAACATTGCAGGTACCAAAGATTCTTCAAATTCAGGGAACATTGATGATATGGCTAAGCTTGTTGTGATTCCATCTACAGAAAACAAGTCTGATGCAGCTGAAGCAGTAATCAAGGATTCTTCCACTCAGAAAATAGATTCTGAAGTTAAGTCTGGCAAAGTCATATCCCCTAGCATTAGCAGTACTTCACATTTTAAGTCTGGTAGTGGTGTTTTACCAGACCTTTCTTCAAATACTGCCTGTGCTGACTCTGAGATGCCAGAACTTGCAGTTTTTCCTAATCCTAATGAAGGTGTTTTTGATGGGGCTTCCTATGATGAAGGAGGAATTATTACTGATTTAAACAACTTACCCACTGAAGTGGAGGTAAGTCCAACCCCCACTCTCAGGATCCACACCATTCATCCCAAAAGCCAAATAATTGGTAACCCCAAGTCAGCTGTCCAAACAAGAAGTAGAGTGCAACATCAGTCTGATTCTCTTGCACTCATTAGCCTGATTAAGCAACAACAAAGGGTCAACCATAAGGACCAGCAACATTGCTTATTTGCTTGCTTTCTTTCTCAAAGTGAACCCACTACAGTTTCTGAAGCTTTAGGGGAGGAAAGTTGGGTAGAAGCCATGCAAGAAGAGTTGTTGCAGTTCAAGCTACAGAAAGTATGGGTTCTTGTAGACCTACCTAATGGAGCTAAAGTTATTGGTACTAAATGGGTCTTCAGGAATAAAAGGGATGAAAGAGGGGTAGTTGTAAGGAACAAAGCAAGGTTGGTAGCTCAAGGATACAAACAGGAGGAGGGCATAGATTATGATGAGGTTTTTGCTCCTGTAGCAAGGATTGAAGCTATCAGGTTATTTTTGGCCTATGCATCATACATGGGATTCAAGGTATATCAGATGGATGTCAAAAGTGCTTTCCTTTATGGCACTATTGAAGAAGATGTGTATGTACATCAACCTCCTGGCTTTGAGGATCCTGCTAACCCCAATCAAGTGTATAAGGTTATTAAAGCTCTATATGGTCTTCATCAGGCTCCTAGAGCTTGGTATGAAACTCTTTCACAGTTTCTTGAAGAACATGGATACATCAGGGGTGTAATTGACAAGACTTTATTTATTAAGAGAAATCAGAAGGATATTATTCTTGTCCAAATTTATGTGGATGATATCATTTTTGGATCCACAAGAAAGTCTTGGTGTGATGAATTTGAAGGTTTAATGAAGAGCAGGTTTGAAATGAGCTCAATGGGAGAACTTACATTTTTCTTGGGACTGCAAGTTAAGCAAAAGGATGATGGACTTTTTATTTCTCAAGACAAGTATGTTGCAGAAATTTTGAAAAAGTTTGAATTCTCAAATATGAAGGCAGCAGTCACTCCCATGGAGAACAAAGTGCCTTTAACAAAGGATGAAGGTGCTGCTGATGTGAATGTGCATCTTTACAGATCCATGATAGGTTCCCTCATGTATCTTACTGCTTCTAGACCTGATATTATGTATGCAGTTTGTATTTGTTCACGCTTTCAGGTTCAACCAAAGACTTCACATCTTCATGCTGTGAAGAGAATCTTTAGGTACTTAAAGGGCAAACCAAATTTGGGCCTTTGGTATCCTAAGGAGTCAACTTTTGACCTGACAGCTTATTCAGACAGTGACTATGCTGGTGCAAGTCTGGATAGGAAATCAACAACAGGAGGTTGTCAGTTCCTTGGAAGGAGGTTAATATCTTGGCAATGCAAGAAGCAGACGATTGTGGCTAATTCAACTACTGAGGCTGAGTATGTAGCAGCTGCTCATTGCTGTGGACAAGTTTTGTGGATTCAGAATCAGATGCTGGACTATGGTTTGAATTTTATGAATACTGTTATCCACATAGATAATAAGAGTACTATCTGTATTGTTAAGAATCCAGTATATCACTCTAAAACTAAGCATATAGAAATAAGGCATCACTTCATTAGGGATTGCTTTGAAAAGAAGTTGATTAGAGTGGAGAAAATACATACAGATTTTAATGTTGCTGACCTGTTAACTAAGGCATTTGATGGTCCTAGATTCAATTATCTGGTAGTTAACATTGGTATGATGAATCCCTAGTTTGAGTTAAGGGGAGGTTTGGCCTAAGGGGAGGTCAAACTGTGAAGTATGTAAAGTATGAATACTTACCAGCATTTAGGTTATTTTTAAGTCTTGTAGTTTTGATTTTAGTTCTGTTAGTGATAAAAAAAAAAAAAAAAAAAAAAAAATTTGGTTTGTTTTATCTATGTCTTTTATTTCTTTTATAGGCAATGCTGGATTAAGTATATTTTCACAAGTTGTTGAGTGAGACTATTGGAACTTCTCACTTGGTGGAGGTGCTTTGCACTAACACATCAAAAGGTTATCAGTCCACCTTGTCTCATCAACATAAGGACTGGCTAATCCTGAGCAAACGGCTAACAGGTAAAGATTGCTCAAATCCGTTTATGGCTGACAATTTGCCAAAAATTGTATGGTATTCAACTCACCATATCTAAGATAAGTGAAGAGTTGGCTAGCCCACAAGGTTATGGCTTGTGGTAAAGGCTGTGGAAAACCATAAATGGTAATCAATTCACCATGATGAGGTGCTTTTCCATCAAAGAATTGACTAGTCCAGAAGCAAACGGCTTTTGGTAAAGACTTAACAAATCCGTTGATAAGCTGATGATTTGCTTAAAATCATATGGTTATCAGTGTACCATGGTCTTATACACCAAAACATTTGGCTACTCCAGTAGTGATGGCTATTGGTAAAGAGACATCAAATCCATTAAATTTCAATGATTCACCTATCACAGGAGTTAACACACCTGGAAGTGATGAGAATAGATATGAAACTTAATATGAATTGATGTACATATAGTCAATGTTGCTGCAAAGACCATATCAGATGAGCTTATCAAGATTCAAGCTGCTAGAAAGGAACAAGACCTAAATACAGTTCAAAATGTTCAAGATTCAATCCTCAGAAGGCTTAATCAGAAGAACTTGAAGTTCATGAAGCATGAAGATCAAGTTAGGGGAGGATTGTTGGGAATTATGATGCGTATCAAGAGCAGACAACTTAGGTCTGGTAGTTTACTAAGTTAGGTCTTTTTGTGTTATTAGGTCTGGTAATGTAAAGTTAAGTCTGGTAGCACATTTAAGTCTGGTTGACTTATAAAGTTAAGTCTGGTCGTGAAGTTAGGAAAGTTTGTTAGAGTTATGTTAGGTAAAGATACAATGCGTGTATGTATCTTTATAGAAGATTTGTGTATATCTTCTGTGTCAGCTAGGGTTTCCTTGTGTTATAAAAGGATCCCTAAAGATTGTTAGTTCGTGTGTGAGTTGTACGAATTCATTATAGTGAATATCAATATACGAAGTTAGTGATATCCCTGCTTGTGTTCTTAATTGTTCTTGTTAAGATTCCGCATTAACATTAACAATCACTTAGGGTTTCTCACTTAGATTGGTTCGGATTTATCCTAACCATCTACTAGGTATTCAAGACTACTTAGTGATCCATATACAATTTATGGACCAACAAATTAAGGAACACGAAGAAGCAAGCTAGGCTTGGGTTCTAAGTGTGTTGAGAATTCTAACACTCTAACTATGCTAATTAAATTCTCACTTCTTACTCTCGTTGAATGCGCACATTCTGCTTTGTTGGAACGGGTTTATATAGCGGAGCGGTTACTGCTACTTCACGTGGGAATAGTGAACATGCCGACTGTTCGTAGGTAGGCACGTGCCTATACATCTAGCCTTGATGTCCTTTTGGTTTACCGGAGTTGACAATTACGATTTCCCATGAGCTTCTTTTGTGTCTTGGAAAGGAGCAAAGTTTATCTTCCCAAGAGGTTTCCCGCTTAAACTCTATTGACTCACCTAACTACCTTGGTCTTGATTAGAGAGCTGAGAGATCATCAATGTATACCTGCACTTGACTCCCTAGTGACTATGCTGGAGTTCCTTGTTCAAACTGGCTGGCTAGCTTTGAACAAGTGAACTCTTTGACGATATCTAAGACTTGAACTTCTGCTGTTTCAGTGTGTTTGTCTTTTATATCAGTTCAACTTAGATTCCTGATGTCTCTAAATCTTGAGCCTGATGATAAAGTTACATTGATCACCATACCTTCATGCAATTATATTATAGTTGGTGAGTTGGTCATTAACAAAGAGAGAAAGGCCATCAGGGATATAGAGACATTTGTCAGATCTTAGTGTCCCTGATGTTTTGCTCAAGTACCTAACTCACTGAGACTGCATCAATTGTATGTAAAACCCAAAGTTCGGATCATCATTTTTTTAGTATAAATTTAAATTTTCCTAAGTACGGATTATAATATAAAGTTTACCTTATATTAAGAGTTACATTATACAAATTAATTAAGCTATATCCTAAACCTAAGTCATATATAATTCGACTCTCCATATAACCAAAGTACATATATATATATCACACGTATGTACGTTGTTTTGGACCTATAACTAGCAATTGGTAAAAATGATACACAATTTGGAAATATATGAAAAATACTGAATACTTGTGTGAAAGATTTGAAAAGAATCGATCCTCCCCTAAAACCCCCCTAATCACGGTATTTCCCTCCCCCCCCCCCACAACTAATATGCGCTCCCCCTTATCCCTTCAACCAAAAATATGGCATCATCACTTCCGCCTCCTCCACCGAACCTTACTCAATTTTTCTCCATTATTTTGCTCTCCAAAAACTCAAGGAAGAAGAAGGTTCAAGGTGGTTTTGATTGGTAGTACTCATGTGTTTAATTATGGTGTTTTCTCGGTTCCTTTGTTCATTAATTTTTGCTTTTAAGGTATCATCTAATCCTTTGTTTTCGGCCCTAATTCGACTCTTATACACATGCAATTAAACAGAAAGACATATGGATCAAAATCGGATTAAAATGGTTTTAGGGTTAATATGTATTGGTAATTGATTGAATTCGATGTATATGAGTTTTTACTGAAAATTATACTAGGGTTTTGATAGGGTTTATGTTGATCCCAGTTGAGCTTCACGATCTTATTAATTACCTTAGATAAATCTAAAGTAATCGGTATAGAAACTGATCCTAAGTTGTATATCAAATATTATGCGGAAACTAATACTTGATCTTAAGAAGAATAAACACAAACGAATTCTCAAACAACACTTCAATATTAATACGATTGCTCAACAGCAATAGGGTTACAAGAACCTTGAAGTGTAAACAATAATACGTATGCTAAGATAATCGATATCTAACCCTAACCCTAGAACCTCCTTTTATAGCGTAAGGAGTCCTAGTCGGTTTACAAGACTTCCTATACAAGAAAAATATTCATACGTATCTTTTCTATACTTATCCTTAACATACTATACATATCTAATAAGCAGCAGAGTAAATCTTCTAGCAGCAGAGTCTTCGTGAGCTAGCAACAGAGTTACACTATGCCTATTATCCCAAACAGCAGAGTTATCAAAACAGCAGAGTTAATACACTAATCAGCAGAGTCACATAACTATCCAGCAGAGTTATGTTTCTCGAATCAGCAGCATTTTAGACCCAACAATCCTCCCCTAAACTTGATATTTTTCTTCAAAAATCATCAAGTTTCCTTAAATCCAGCTAATCACCAGGAGGATGCTTCCAAACACTTTACTGTTTTGAAATCTTTGACTCCAGCAACTTTTTATATTTCTCAATTAGTTCAAATGCTTGATTATCTGCATCAAATGGTCTTTGTAAAGTCAACTTACCAGGCTGCAACATTTGATACAGAATAGATGTACTGTTGTTGATGACATAATCCTTCTCCACAAGCATATACACAGTCACACCTATGCATGATAAGAGATGAACTCCACAAGATTGATATAAATACCATTTCTGAACTGTGGAGCTTAATAACTTCTTCCATTCAATACTTCTCTCATCTGGTTCAAACATATTCTTCAAGTAGTAATAATTTAGTCTTTCATACACCACCTCTGGTCTAGTATCACCATAATTCATCTTATAAAGATTCCAGAGTTGAGTAATATCATCCCTATCCATGTAGTGCAACATCTGAGAAAAACTAATATACCCCACACTTGAACCATTTGATCTCTTAATCACCCAGCATACTTGACTATCAGCTAGAACATCATGTGAATAGGAAATGATTGGATATTTTATTGATAAAGGAACTTCATTAAGTAACTCAGGCTCTTCTTGAGGTTCATGAACTGTGAGATCCATAACCCCTTTCATGTCATCTGCAGTCACTTCTTCATTCTCTGAATCACTATCCTCTTTCTCCGAATCACTCATCACTACTGACTGAATTCTTCTCTTCTTCCTACTCACCTGCTTTACTTTCCTTCTATATCTCTTTGTACCAGCAGAGGATTCAGTCATTACTTCAGCTTCAACAATAATTTCTTTCTCCTTTTCAACATCAGATACTATGGGCTTTGAAACATTTCCACTCCCAGATGCTTTCATATTGTCAGATCCCATAACTTCTGGATTTCTCTTCTTTTCAGAAACTTTTCTTGGATTAAGCTTAGCATAAGTTTCATAAAATTCCTTTTCAATTAAGGCATCTGACTTTCCTTTAAAATCCTTCATCTGATAACCTCTTGCATTCTTCAAGTAATACTTCATATCATTAACCACTGCTTTCCTTGAAGGTGACTTAGGTTTGTAACCATGCTTCTGTGCTTCTTTAATCCTCATAATCAACTCTTCCCACTTAGCTAACCCATTCTTTCTGAGTATAAACTCAACAAGCTCTTTTGTCTTTTCATTTCCATCCAACTGCTCATCATTTGTTATCAACCTAGCTTCACCTCTTACAATCATATCAGAATCAATGAAATACAGCAATTGTTCATTTAATTCTTCTTGATTAACTTCTTTAAATGTAGAGCTTTCCATAAGTTCAAACTGATTTCTCTCTTCATCAGCTGCAACACTTCTTGCATATTCTTCATCCTGAGCAATCTGAGCTTGTTCATCAGCCAACTTTTTCTTTCTTTCAAGCTTTTCAGTAGATTTAGCAGCAGTTTGTTGTGATGGTGTGGGTGTTTTAGTTCCTTTGTTCATGTTCAACAGTACTTGAGCTAAAGTCATCTGTTCATCATCTGAATCAGCAGAGTCCTTTACTCCTGCACTCTTCTCAGTATCATCAGCAGAAACCTTTAACCCATCAGCAGAGTGTTCTGCACCAGCAGAGTCAACCTTGTCACTCTCATCACCAACATTTTCAACAAAATCTTTAACAACCTCCCCTGAACCCATTACACCTTCCTGATCCTGATCATTTACTACAGCCTCCTGATCATTCCTCCCCTGTTTGGAAGCATCCTCTTCCAAACTTGGTTTGGAACACTTCTTTAGCCTCCCCTCAAGGTGTGTAACCCTTAGCTTAAGCCTTCTTATTTCAGCACCTTGAGTAGCCTTGACTGTCTTTAACTCCTTTCGAAGACCAAGGACCTCCTTTGACAATTTTGTACAATTATCCGTCAATTCTTTCAATTGTTTCATGATATCCTCACAACTTCGGTCTGTGTAACCTAACCCGAGAGGTTGATCATTGGAATTGGCATTATGTACTGGTGTTCTAACCGTCAAATCCTCAGTGTCATGTTCAATACTAGCATCAACACTTCGACCTGTGTGACCTGGTCCGAGAGGTGTATCATTTGCAATGTCAATATGTACATCAGTGTCCATCAATTCAATAGTTTCATCTCTGTCCTCATCACTTCGAGATGTGTTACCTTCTCCGAGAGGTGAATCTTGGGACACAAACTCAGTCTCAACCCTAGGTCGAACATCTGAGCCCCCCATAGAAGCCATTTGGCTGGGATTACCATCAGTTGTATTAAGTTCCTGAGAACCTTCTACAAAAGATGTTGCCATGGTTGAGGTCTTAATTATGTTGACACTGTCCTGCTCAACTACTAAGTTGGAAACAGTAGTGCCAGCCTCTTCCATCATGATACCTCCAACACCTGTATCAGCCTCATCTGCTACCATACTAACATTGGCCTGAGGTAGCACAATGTTCTCAAGTGGTGAAGTCCTAGGTGATTGGGTGTTTTGGGTTTCATGGGACACTAATTCATTCAAACTGGTTGATGAGGATGTGTGATAGGAAGCTGTGGGTGTACCAGCCTCTTCATCCTCATTCACTGCAGCCACTACATTCAAGATGTGCTCAGTTAGGGGAGTTATAGTGCCAGAAAAACCTTTCCCTTTCTTCTTTAAAAATGCAAACATCTTGATTGCCATTCTACTACAGGGCTCAACATTTACATGCCTTAATGGTTCCCTTAGCTGTCTGTTGATAATAAGTTGTAGAAACCTTGGGTACAAGTAAAACTTCTTCTTAACAAACTTCTTCATCCCCTCAAATATCATAGCAGAAAAATCAAAGGGCTGCCCTGTAGCTAAACACACTAAAGCCATAGCTTGAGAAGCACTAAACTCACTCCATCCACCTACTTTGGGAAACAGGAAGTGTTGAAGTGTATGTAGCAAAAACTTCCAATGTGGACAGAGACGACCTTTCAAAAATGTACCACCAACCTCAGGTCTCTCATATCCAATATTCTCAAGCTCAGTCATAACAGTTTCTGGGGTAAGGGTAGGGGGTGTTGGTACGCCTGATAAGCACAAACTTCTCTTAATTGTTGTTTCACTAACTACAATATTCTCCCCATCTACACTACCTATCAATCGTTCCTCACCATCTAGTACATCCAACTTAATAGTTGACCAAAATTGTTTCATATGAGATGTATAAATGGTAGGATCAGCTGTTAACGCATACCTCAATCTAGAAGCACTCAGAAAATCCATAACCTCATGAAATCCCGCAGCAGCAGAGACCTTACTCAGGAAGGCAATTTGATTATGTTCATCCGGAAACGTTCTTCGCGCCATTTGAATTGGGGGTTTTGGGTGAAATGATATGAATTAATGTTCTTGGGTGAGAATCAAATGTTGTTTTGAGCAATTAAAGGATAATGAGATCAAATTAGTTTATGAGACCGTTTTGATCTAATTAGGTTTAAGAATGCGCCAAAAGTTTCAATTTGACCCTTCAACTTTCAAACTCATCAGCAGAGTTGAGATAGTGTTGACCAAAAGTCAACATTCCCAATATAATCAAAATCACTTCCTTAAATACCATACCAACCCCTCATTGAAGTCCAAAAATCCCTTAAACTCTTTAAGCAAATCCCAATTCACAAACCCTAACTTAAAATCAACAAATCATGAGTTCATCAAAAGCTCCAATTATCGACATTTCCTCAGATTCATCATCAGACGATTCAGAGGGATGGGCAAGTTACTTTCCTCAAGGTTATCTTCCAAGTTCATCTTCAGCAAAACCAAAAGGCAAAGCGATTGTCGAAGAGGAATATTCCGACCCACTTCCATCAACACCATCCTCCTTTGAAGATTCTGATGAGGATAAAAGAACAAAGATCGATCCTCCACAGCATCCTTTGACCGCTGAGCTTCAAAAACAGATGGAGAATGCCGCCGCCGCCTTTGCGAAGAGTGTCCACCTGCCTCATCCAAAGCCAAGTACAGTTGAGCAGAAACCCCCTGTTCCAAAGAAGAAGAAGCAGCAGAAGAAATCAGCTCCCTCAACAAGCCAACATCAGAGTCCACCACCATGACTAGTAGTACTTGCTCTCCCCTGTCCAAGAGTATTTGAAGCCATGGGTACTCGAGGACCTCGTAGCAAGGTCATGCCTGACTTTGCTAGGATTTAGGTTGTGTATCTTTGTATCGGGTTGTCTTTTGATCTTTCTTTTGAAAAGCATGAATGTATGGAAACTGTATGATGTACTGATGTCTTTATTATCAATGAACTTCCTCTTTTCATGTTGTACTTGATTGTGTATGTATATGTATCTGCAAAAGGTTAGTAGCAAATAACAAACACAAGCAAGAATATTCCATAATAGCAGCAGAGTAGCATAACAGTAGACAACTAAACAGCAAACAACTTAACAAACAACAACTTTTGACTTAACGAACAGCACAAATCCTTACAAAACTTTACAAAAACATACAGAGATAAGATGGTTAAAGATTAAAGATTTATCATGCCAATACTAGCAACTAAAAATTGAAATCTACTTATATCAAAACTCTTGGTAAGTAAATCAGCAACATTGTTGTCAGTATGTATTTTAACCACTTGAATAAGCTTTTTCTCATAACAATCTCTAATAAAATGATGTCTTATCTCTATGTGTTTTGTTTTAGAATGAAAAACAGGATTTTTGATAATACACATTGTGCTGTTGTTGTCAATAAAAATTTTTGTGTTCATGAAATTGTACCCATAATCCAGCAATTGGTTCTGAATCCAGAGCACTTGTCCACAGCAGCTAGAAGCAGCAACATATTCTGCTTCAGTAGTCGAATTAGCCACCACTGTTTGTTTCTTACATTGCCAAGAGATCAGCCTATGTCCAAGGTACTGACAGCCTCCAGTGGTTGACTTTCTATCCAAAGTAGCTCCAGCATAGTCACTATCTGAGTATGCTATCAAGTCAAATGGTGAATTATTAGGATACCAAAGACCCAATTTTGGTTGACCCTTTAGGTACCTAAAAATTCTTTTGACTACTTCCAAGTGTGAAACTTTTGGGGACACTTGAAATCTAGCACAAGCACACACAGAAAACATGATATCTGGCCTTGAAGCAGTCAGATACATCAATGAACCAATCATTGATCTATACAAATGTACATCAACCTCTACCCCATCTTCATCCTTGAGCAAAGGTTTGTTTTTGTCCATAGGTGTCTTAGCTGCCTTCACATCTTTGAAACCAAATTTCTTTAACATATCAGCCACATACTTGTCTTGGCTAATAAAAATCCCATCTGACTTCTGCTTTACTTGAAGCCCTAAAAAGAAAGTCAGTTCTCCCATAGAACTCATCTCAAACCTGTTGTGCATAAGCTTCTCAAATCCTTCACATAACACCTTATTTGTAGACCCAAAAATGATATCATCTACATAAACCTGAACAAGTAGGATATCCTTTTTGTCTTTCTTAATGAACAAAGTTTTATCAATGGTTCCTCTGCAAAAACCATTATTCAACAAATACTGAGATAAGATATCATACCAAGCTCTAGGAGCTTGATGTAGTCCATACAGTGCTTTCTTCACCTTGTAGACCCTATCAGGATACTTAGGATCTTCAAACCCAGGTGGTTGCATCACATAAACCTCTTCAGGTATCTTTCCATACAAAAAAGCACTTTTCACATCCATTTGATACACAGGAAAATTCTTGTATGAGGCATATGCCAAGAAAAGTCTGATAGCCTCCAGTCTTGCAACTGGGGCAAATACCTCATCATAGTCTATCCCTTCTTCCTGAGTGTATCCCTGAGCCACCAATCTAGCCTTGTTTCTGATAACAATACCTCTTTCATCTCTTTTACATCTGAACACCCATTTTGTACCAATTGCCCTTTTTCCATTAGGCAAATCAACTAATGTCCAGACCTCCTGAAGCTTGAACTGCAGCAACTCCTCTTGCATAGCCTCAACCCAACTTTCATCCTTCAAAGCCTTGTGAATGGTCTTGGGTTCTTCTTGAGATAAGAAACAGGCAAACATGCAATTCTGTAAATCCTTGTGGCTATTCCTCTTCTTAAGTTTTTGGGCAAACATTCCTTGATCAAGCAAATCACTCAACCCTTTTGATTTACTTCTAGTCTGAACAGCAGAGTGAACATCACCAATTATCTGCTCCTTTGGATGATTCTTGTGGATTCTGGTTGTAGGAGTGGGACTAACAGGTATATCAGTCTCCAAATTTGATAAATCACCTTCAGCACCAAAAACATCAACAACTTCATCATCAGTATCCATATATACTTCTTGTAATTCAGGCATCTCATCAACAGAATCATCATCAGAATCACCATTTCTATCAGTGGAGTCCATTGGCATAGCAGCAGAGTTACCAAACCTAACAACAGAGTGTTTGGGCCTAACAGCAGAGTGTTTTGGCTTAACAGCAGAGTGTTTTGGCCTGGCAGCAGAGTTTAGAGAACTGCTGCTATGGTTATTCCCTTGTTGCCTATCAACTTCTGACTCTTTATTCCTTTCCTTATCATCATTCTTGACATCATGAGAAGGTTCATCAACACCTTCTACATCAACCTTTGGAACTTCCTTATGAACAGCATCACCATCTGAACTCACTTTCTCTTTATCAGTTGGAGAGAAGTACTGATTAAATGTGCTCCTTTCAATCAAAACAAACTCCTCTGCAGATCCATCCTTCTTTGCTTGTGTACCTGCATTGGGGTTAGTTTGTGTACCTGCAGACATGTTAGTAGTACCTGCAATGACTGGTTGATAATTCATACTCTTGGTTAAAGAATCGATATCAAACATCCACTCAGGACCTTTTCCATCAACATTAGGTGTGGTTTCTCTAATTCTAACATGCAAATTTTCCACCACATGCCCAGTTCTTTGATTGAAAACCCTAAAAGCCTTACTTTCAGTAGAGTATCCAACAAAGTAACCTATGTCTGCTTTCTCACTAAACTTGCCTAAGTGGTCAATGGTGTTTAAGATAGTGACAGGACACCTAAATGGTCTAAAGAAATCTATCAGAGGTTTCCTACCATGCAATAACTCATAAGGGGTCTTATTGTGAGGTTTAACTATCTTAGTTCTATTTTGCACATAACAAGCAGTGTTGACTGCTTCAGCCCAAAAGATAGTGGGTAACTTAGACTTTGACAACATAGTCCTAGCAGCCTCAATTAATGTTCTATTTCTCCTCTCAGCCACACCATTTTGCTGAGGAGTTCTAGCCACACTAAATTGGCTAGTTATCCCTTTTTCCTCACAGAACTGATTCATCACTTGATTCTTAAATTCAGTTCCATTGTCACATCTGATGATTTTAACCTTGTGATTAAATAGGTTTTCTATCCTTTTAATAAAAGCCTTAAGAATGCCAGGGGTCTCATTCTTAGTAGCTAAGAAGAATACCCAAGTAAACCTACTGAAATCATCAGTGACCACTAAGCCATACATCTTTTTGTTCAAACTATTCACATAAGTGGGTCCAAATAGGTCCATGTGTAACATAAACAAAGGTTCAGTTATAGAATTCACCAATTTGGACTTACAAGATGCTCTATGTTGCTTTCCCATTTGGCAAGCAACACATACTTCAGGATTCTCAAAAACCTTTGAAGGTAATCCTCTGACCAAGTTCCCTTTCACCAACTTGTTGATAGCCTTGTAGTTCAGATGTCCAAGCCTTCTGTGCCAAAGTTTGGATTCATCAATAGTGGCTTTGGCAAACAGACAAGTTAAATCTTTTTTGGGAATAATGTTCTTTATGTCCACACTGTATATGTTGTCATTTCTAGGGACTTTAAGAAGTACCAATTTATCATCAGGTATCTTAAAGTCGGGAGATAAGACAAGACATTCAGTGTCTGTAAAAAGAACAAAATTCTTTCTGTCACACATTTGTGAGACACTAAAAAGATTGAACTTTAAGCCATTCACCAAATACACTTTCTCAAAATCCAATTTTCCAGTTCTGATTATGCCTTTACCAACAATTTTTCCTCCTTTAGGGTCATTCCCAAAGGCAACATATCCACCATCCAAAGCTTCAAAATTCTCCAAATTGCTTTGGTCTCCTGTCATGTGTGAAGAGCATCCACTATCAAAAATGCATTTATCCTTTAGCTCCTTTTGTAGATTGCCCTGCACAAAAAGTAAGAGAATTAGTTTCTCTTTGGGACCCAAGCCATTACTGACTTGGATCTACCTTGTGCATCAAAGTAGTCAAATTTCTTCAACTGCATTGGTGCACTGCTGTGTCTGAGAACATGATCTAAAACTTTAACTTTTGGTTTCCAGACCCAGCAAGCTGAGGCTTTAACAGCATAAAAATGATTGCCCACAACAGTATCAGTAACAACTTTAGGCAAAACAGCAGAGTCTGCCTTAACAGCAGAGTTTGCCTTAACAGCAGAATCAACTATATCCTTCTTTATGGGCACTGTTGGTGCAATAGGAGAGATAACTCTAGAAGCACCATCTCTCATCAAAACTTCCCTAGGAACCATGTTTCTTTTGAGGTGAGGGTGAGTCTTTCTAGCAGAATTTCTATGGTTCACCCTAGTGTACTGGTTCCAAGCTGGTTTCTTATAGCACTCATCTTGCAGATGTTCAAAACTACCACAGCAATAACATGCCTTCTTAAGTAATTGAAAATCAGTACCTAATTTATATGAAACTAGGTTGTTCCAATTTCTCTGATTTCCCCTAGGCAAGTTATTTGTTCTTTTAGGATATACTCTAGGTGTGTTTTCATACTCAGCCAGCTTCCTAGAGATACCTTTACCAAACCTAGGCTTAACAAACTCAACCTTTTTAGTCCTAGGTAGTTTTGATTCAACAACAGTAGGAATTTCTTCCTTTTTGTTCTTAGAGGTTGAATCAGATTCTACTTCATCATCATCACTGTCAGACACCCAATCTTCAATCAAGGGTGCTTGTTCATACTTCTTTACTTCAACCTTAGGTGACTCTATTTCTTTTTCACTAGTTTCAACTACAAGTTTACTAGTTTCACCTACAGGTTTAACCTCAGACTCAGATATGAAAGTTAGTGTCCTAGTAGGAGGGGCATTGGCACTAAGTTTCGTAGGGTGAGCAACAGCATTATATCCTAAACCACTTCCTGGTTCTGCAAAGTGTCTACCTATTGGTTTACTGAGAATATCAGTGGCATATTGTTGTTTTTCAACCCTAACTATGTGTTTTTCAGTCTCACTAATAGCTGAAACTTTAGCCTGTTCAGCCTCTTCTACTTTTTCCATAAGAACCTTAATCTCATCATCTTTCTTGATAATTTCATTTTTCAGAATAGTGATCTGATCAAGGTATTCAATTTCAGTCTTTTTATAAAATTCTAGCTTCTCTTCTAAGTTCTTTAAACCATATGCATAACTAAGATTATCTAGCTTAAGTGTTTCATTTTCCATTTTAAGGTTTCCATTGCTAGACTTAAGAATCTCAATTATATCAGAACATGATTTAAAAGAACAAGATGATTCATTGGATACCTCAGAGTCTGATCCAGAAGAAGAATAGGCCATGAGAGCAAAATGCTGCACATCAGGTGTAACACCCCAACCCGACAAGGGTAAAGATGTCACGCAAATGGTTTCATATCAGATATAACAAAGCATACATTCAAAGTAATACAAAGATTCTCACGGGTTACAAAGGAAATACTGAAATTATAAGGTTACAAAACGGATACAAATTCTAACAATAAAATAACTTCTAATCATATCTTAGGCCAAAATAACTGTCAAGTCTTCTAGGTCCAAAAGTCTCTTCACTCATACCCATCTTCCATCTAAAACCTGCCGCACACGAAAAGAAAACGTGCGACTGAGCTTACAAGCCCAGTGAACAGATATATAATAAACGGAAACGAAAGTAAACGGAAATAATCAGATGTAGCATAATGAATGAGATATATAAAAAAAAATACAAGAGTAAAGGTTTAGGATAGTCATCCACCACGAGCCCAGAAACAGATCATATCATATCATAACAGTGTAACCATAAATCTTCATAATCATATAGAGGGGAGACCTCTCAGATAATCAGATAATATGAGGGGTGTCCTCATTCTTCAAATGGAGTAGCTAGCTCCCAGATATATGTGAAAGGCGTGTATTGCACACAGCACCAGTCACCAGACAAGTCATATCATATCAGATTAAATCCACTAAACAGATCAGATCTAGGATTGCAATCCATACGCCCCCCAGAAACATATATATAATCATAATCAAAGTAATGCGCATATCATAATCAGAATGGGGACGGTGTGAGGAATCACTCACCCACACATGAGTCATGCCAGTGGTGCATCACAGACACGGCCAGGTTACCTTCCTGGCTAGGTAACAGAAAGGTGGCTCGGGTATCAAACTAAGAGTCAAGGGTCAAAGGTTCATATCATAATCAGGGTGTCATATCAGAAGGTTCAATATCAGAAGTTCATAATCAGACCAGTCAAAGTATCAGAGGGTCAAGTATCAGAAGTTCAAATATCAGAAGGTCAAATATCCCAGGTCAATATCCAAAAAGGGTCAATGTATCCGATGGTCAAATCTTCAAAAGGTTCAATATCAAAAGTACTTTTCAAAAGGTTTTCTCTTAAGGTTCATTTAAAAACAATCATTCAAAAAAAATAGTTTTCATAAATGGTCTTCCAAATAGTTCTCATAAAACGAACTTCAAAATAGTTTTCTTAAAGTCAATATATCATGCTTGAAAAAAAACCTTTCAAAATACTTTACTTAAAACATTTCCATCTCATATCAAAAGGTCTTCATATCATAGGTTCAAAATCAGAGATCAAAGGTTCAAGCAAAAGTGAATCATAGCAATGTCATCGGTTCAGAAACTAACGGATCAGAATACGAAAGAGATCATGAGAAACCTTAAAAGAAAAGGTCAGAATATCTGTACCTTATTCGAATCGAAAGCAAACAACGAAAGAAGAGTCACAAGATAAGGTATCACTCCCGCTTCACGGAACCTATACGAATTAAATATCAAGTATTACTTTAAGTTCAATGAATTTTAGTATGTTTTCCCCTTTAGTAATTTATCTATTGTTAGTGAATTTTAGCAAAATTGGTCGTTCATCGCATGTTACGATTAATTAGTTAAAGTTACACTTTATTAGTGTTAGGACTTATTAGGCAAGTGAAGTAGGTTAAGGGTTTTAATGCGTCAAAAAAATATATAGCGTAGGTGACTTATGAAATCTTGCAAATAAAGCAACACACCTTATTATTTTATGATAGCTACTTTATTTGAATGATGGTCCATAGGATATTAATTCATACATGCCACACAACCTGTATGAAAGAGACAGTCCCATGCATGCATGTCGACATCAACTTACACAACGCCCCTTTAATTTCTCTTGTTTGCCCATTTCAACGAGACCCAAACTCTTACCCATATTTAACCTATGTTGTTAACGCTTATACACCTACAATTTGAATCACCGAAAAGCGCAAATATACAATCCAAACAACTCTAGTTTGACACCCTAAGTACCCACTCACACGACACTTACAATAACCAACAGAAATCCCATTTGCCTGTGCACCATTCGACCCATTTTATTTACACCAAAACACAAGCATGACTCCACTTCTTTTCAGCCCATACACTCGACAAGAACTATAACCAATTCGACCCTTGATTTCCTGTCTACTTAAACGTGACAACCCACATGTAGACCCTCTTGTTTTCAGCCACATACGTCCCATTTTAAACTCATAATGACCAACGTTTAACACCACAGACACACGCACACGAAACCCATTTCGCAGCCACCTTACACACACCAAAACACGCTTGATCTCACCCTTGTTCCCCAGTCTACATCGGCACACAACACACCCACGAGACCCACTTCTTTCACATGAACTCGACTCATATTATAGTCCCCACTCTTCATACAATAACATACTAACAACTGGTTATTCGACACACCATTTTACACATACAATGACGATTAAACAACCCGTTCGAATCAGATTCTGAAGAGCATATTATGATCAAACAAACGCACCCTTGGACTATGTACTCGACCCACATTATCCACATTTCAAATTTCATACATAGACCTATACATACGTACACACAATGTTTCGCTATATCATGCTATTTAATCTTTCATTTTATGTGAACTTAATGTGCTTATTTTATGCGATTATATTGAACAGAAAAAGAGGTTAAAGATTATACCTTATGTCGAATGCTAACAAGGAATAACTGAGGACAGAAAGGAGATGGGTATCGAACCACAAACACCCTCTATACGAACCAAATAATGCCTTATTCGGACAGAGGTTCGACTACGATTAGCACCCTCTTCTTGACACCTTCTTTGAAACACTTTTTGCTCGAATGAAAGAAGGAGGAAATTCGCTGCCGCCACTCAATTTTATTTTAGGGTTTCTGTGTTTTCTGGATGTGCTATAATCGATATATATATATATAGGAAGAGATAAGAGGTTGGGCTGTAAAATAAGCCGAGTAATTTGGGATCTGGATGAGACCAAATCACTTTTCAAAATTTAAATGCCTTCTAGACTATCACAATGGTCGGTTTGTTTGCTTATGTTTGGCTGTGTTGTTATATTGTTTCTAAGCGTGCGAATGAAAGAAAATAGTAGAGAAAGTGAGAATTGTCTACTAAATAAACAAGTAGGGAAGGTTGTCAATATTAAAAGTAGTTGAGTAAATTTGACCCGTGATTCATGGGATATGATTGGAATTTATGGAGAAGATAATGGGAAAGGACAATGGGGAGAATAAGATAATTCTTATATTGCCAAGTTGCCAACTGAATTGGCCTTATCAAAACGTGGGACACAAATCAAGGAAAAAGGGATTTTAGTTCTTTCCTTATTTACAAAACGTAAGGGAACCGTATATTTGTTTTGGACAATTTAAGGACAGGATCAATCTTCCTAATGGCTTATCAATAAGAATTAAGGCATGATCATTCTTATTTATTTTATTGGACCGAACATCATCAGAGTAATTGTAGGGATTTTTATTTTGTAACTTTTAAATTATAGTGTAAAGTTTAATTAGCTTAAATCATTAGATAACTTAGGATTTAAATCATCTTAGGTTAAGTTCAATTATGCTCACTTATTTAATCTTCATAAGTTTCCAAAATTTTAAATTTAGGGGCATTTTTGTCATTTCGGATTATATTAGTTTTGGGTTTTACAACTCTTCCCCTCTTAAAAAGAAATTTTCGTCCTCGAAAATTGAAGTCGCAAAGTTACACGAAGTCGTAGCAAGTCGAAAAGGTCGTCACGAACATCCTCACGTCCGTGGAGGTTCTTCCAAAAGGATCTTCAGACAATTGGTTTCTCATGACTCGATCAATACAAAATGGGTTCAGATTTCCTCAGACAGGGACAAATTAGGTTGATTTCATATCAGAAAGAACATACAATATACAATGGATGATAGGAGAATCTTCCGAAAAGCTTATATGGAATACGAACAAAATTTTGAATCAGATTAACTGTGTCAACAGTATAGAGCTCTTCAAAGAGTTTTTTTTTTTTTTTTTTTTTTTTTTTTTTTTTTTTTTCCAAGATTCATAACTGAGGTCAACAGAATGTAAAGCGAGAGTCCACACTAATCCAGATATATAATGAATGAAGGCAGAGTACACGCGTAGGTAGAATGAACCTAAAGTCTCACTAATCACGGATAATCAAACGGAGATCAGATTCTAAACTTCTTAGGTACCCCCCAAGATATCCTATGGCCACAATGAGTGCACGTTATATGGTGTAAGTATTATCACGTTGATCAGGCGTCATAATACTAGCACCACATAAATATGCCTTCATGATGATCATACTTTATCTCAAGTCATAATCAAAACCACCTATCTTAATCCACCTA